>SSNR01000340.1:177919-243445 GCA_006937965.1 Callopanchax toddi
GGCTCTTGGATTCGTTTTTGTGAGAATTGTCAATTTTTTCACCAAACCGGAAGTGACGACAGTGCCGGGAGACCGTTCGTTCTCTATATAGAAAACTGATCCACTATTCACTACTTGTGACGAGCAAAACAAACCCCCAGAGTGCCGTTATTTTATTACTTTATTACTATAGTGAGAAGTTATTTTATTAAGATAAAAAAAAAAGATAAAAACAATCAGTCCTGTAAGGCTGTACCCTGTCGGTCCAGCTGTAGACCGTGACCCACCTCCTCACTTGGGTCTGGGTAAAATACCAGCGTTTAGCACCAGGTTTTGATCATCAGAGCTCCAAACATTGAGCTGCGTTTAGGTGGATTGTTAAGAAATGAAAGAGTTTATAAAAAGTTTCACAGGATGCAGCTAAACGGTTCGAGGCTGACCGAAACAGTGTCGGGTCAGGCTGGAAACCCCGCTGGGAATCCCCTCTTGGGAGCCGCTGGGAACGGGAATCCCCTCTGGAGAGCATCGCCGCATGGATTTACTGTACCCCGCCAGCCAGGTGAGGGTCAGACACCTGAAGGAAATGCTCTCATGAAATCGCTGATCGGTACCGAACTAGGCTGCATGGTGGCGCAGTTGGTTAGCACTGTTGCCTCGCAGCAAGGAGGTCGTGGGTTCGCGTCCCGGCTCTGCGGCCTCTCTGCGTGGAGTTTGCATGTTCTCCCCGTGCGTGCGTGGGTTTCCTCTGGGTACTCCGGTTTCCTCCCACAGTCCAAAGACATGACTGTCAGGCTGATTGGGCTGGTAAATTGTCCTTAGGTGTGAGTGGGTGTGTGGTTGTTTGTCTCATTCATCTCTGTGTGGCCCTGCGATGGACTGGCGACCCGTCCAGGGTGTCCCCCGCCTCTCGCCCCTTGACCGCTGGAGATAGGCACCAGCTGCCCCGCGATCAAATTACGCTAAAGAATTAGGGAGTTCTAGCCATTTTTATGTCAAACCTTGAGAATCACTGCACGCAAAACCACAAAATATTGTAAAATACTCAGTTGACATGTTAGAGCTCAGAGTGTGACTTTCAGCTACTACCACAATAAATTTTACCTCAGTATCTGTAAAACTGAGTAATTTGTTGCCATTTCTTTGTGTTTGCTAATGTTAATTAGCTGTGGTGGCCATCTTGACAATTGATGGCAAAGTTTGAGACAAAAATCTTGCACAATCAGTGAGTGCTCAGTGTATGTGACTCCCAGCTATGCTCACATTAATAAAGAAATAAATTAATAAAGAAAAACAAACTGAGTTGTGGCCATGTTTGTGTTAGCTAAGGTCAGTTAGCTGGAAATTTGTGTGTTACCACAGATCAGGACAGATAGCAAAATAATACAAAAAGAGACCAAGAATACAAAAAATTAAAATAGGACAAGACACTACATCAGTAGTTACAAAGTAGGCAATATGGATGGGAAGTTGTGAAACTATGTGCAAATAATACATACAGTATATCAGCTGTTCTACTACAACTACTATTTATGTGGTAGATGTTTATAGAGGCATTAACATGTAAGCACACGTGTACAATATACCTATTTCTGGTGCATTATGCATGGAATGGTGACCGTAAAGTTATTCTAAGTGACTTATGACATCATACTGTGTTATAAAGTCTAACCGCCATTGGAATGAATGATCTGCAGAAGCGCTCCTTCCTGCAGCGGGGTTGTATCAGTCTCTGACTGAAGGAGCAGCTCAGCGCTCCCACCGACCCATGCAGAGGGTAATGTGGGTTCTTCATGATGGATGTCAGCTTAGTTACCATTCTCCTCTCGCCCACCACCACCATGGACTCCAGAGGGCATCCCAGTACAGAACTAGTCCTGCGCACCAGTTTGTCGAGCTTGCACCTGCCTGTGCATCCACCCCCCAGCAGGTCACTGCATAGAAAAGTGCAGATGCTACCATCGAATCATAAAAGGTTAACAGAGTCCTGCATACTCTGAAGGACCTCAGTCTCCTCAGCAGGTGGAGTCGACTCTGGCCCTTCTTATACAAAACGTCTGTATTTGTAGTCCAGTCCAGTTTATTGTTGAGGTGAACACCCAGATATTTGTATGAGTCCACTATCTCAATGTCTTTCCCCAGATTGTTCACCATTGCTGTGTGGGGTGACTTCCTCTTGAAGTATATGACCATCTCCTTCGTCTTGCTAGCGTTGATCTGGAGAGCATTGGTCTCACACCATCCGACAAAATCACTGATGACTCCCCTCTACGCCTGATTGTTCCCTTCATGTGTCCAATGATGGCCCAAGGACCTTTGTAGGTGGCACTGGTCTGAGTTGTAACAAAAGTCAGAAGTAAGATAAGATAAGATAGACCTTTATTAGTCCCACATGTATACAGGCTGAACAGGAAGGGTGAGAGAATTGAACCCTGTGGTGCCCCGTGTTGCAAATTACCACCTCGGACACACAGTCATGGAGCTTCACATACTGTGGTCAATTGGTTAGGTAGTCAGTGATCCATGCAGTCAGCTGTTTGCCCACACAGCTCCCTCCAGCTTCCCTCTCAGTAGTGCAGGCTGGATGGTGTTGAAAGCAGTCAAAAAACATGACCCTCACAGTGCTCCCTGCCTGCTCTAGTGAGAGAGGGATGGGCAGATAACAACGTCGTCCACCCCGATTCCAGGCTGGTAGGTGAACTGTAAGGCATCTAGCGCTGAGCGATGGTGGTGCAGGATGAGCCTCTCTGGGTCTTCATCAGGTGAGAAGTCAGGGCCACAGGTCTAGGGTGGTTAGGCTCTTTGGGTTGTGTGACCGGATTGTTTTGGCACTGGAACCACAGTCTTCCACAGTTCAGGAATCCTCTCCAGACTCTCAAGTGTTGAATCACCTGACAAAGCTGGTCTGCAAACTCACATGCATTGCATTATGGGAGTTTTATTGAAATCTGTCCAGTGGTTTATGAGATATTTTGCTAAAAAAAAAGCAAAACAGGGACTAACATTTGGAAGTACCCAGATGTGAGGCTTCACAGTGTCAAAGACAAACCGCTGAGTTAGTGTGAACCAGCTCTTTGCTGCAGAGACCTGAACACTGGAAATGGATGGTTTTTCCTCTTGCAGACTGTGGAAAATGCAGGGAAAGCAAGAGGGAAGCTCACACAATGGAAGAGTTTTCACGGATATTCTCACCAAGACTCCAGAGAAATGAAGGAGGCTTCATGCTGAAAATGTGAAATATGGAAATTTTCCTGTTTTGAAAAGTGACAAAGAACAATGACAGAATTCTGGTTCAACGTGATCACATTATGTTTTAATATTCATTATTCCACTTGTTTTTAAAAATTTTACACAAAAATATAAAAAACAAATGATTAAAGCAGAAGATAAACTGTCAATATGTTAATATATAGTTTAAATTACTCACATTTAGGTATTTTAAAACATACAGTTCTCTTTTATGCATCCATCACAGACACAAAAAAATTTTTTTTTTAATTAAAAAAAAATCTGCTTAAAAATTGTTTATTTTTTTATTTAAAAATCTCTCGGTTGATTATAAAAATATATATTTTTAATTCTATTATTTAAATAAGCTTGTAAAACAATTATTTTCTTATTTCTTATTATATGAAGTTGGCCCACAATACAAATAAAGATATGATGAAAATGAACGTAAAGCACCAGACCATTCTTCGTATATGCGGAGGCAGGGTGGTTTATTGTTCCAACAAAGAGCTTCCAGCCCTCCAGAAAAAAACAACCCATGATAAAAATGTTTTACTTCAGTTTCCACACTTCAAGGTAAAAAAAAAGCATCCTGCTGTTCATGAAGGTCAAGGGAATGTTGACATCCTTCATTGTGTTGGTTAGGTTGTGTTTCAGCCTCAGCTGTGGGGTCGTTGGGTTCATGGCCAGGCATCCTCAAGGAAAACAACACAAAAATAGTTTTTTAAATCCACAAACCAGTTGTGGACTCAGAAACAACCAAATGATGATTGTGAAAATTCTATTATTATCTGCAGCCACTTTATTAGGTACACATTTTACCCTTAGAGCAGCCAGGAAGAGATGATCTTTGAGACGTGGAGCATTATGGGATGAACATCAGCAACAGGTGTTAACCCTTTAAAGTTCATAATACCTGGAGATTTAAAGTTTCAATTGAGAATTTTGTTTTCTTGTATTTATTGTTGCTTAACTTACTGTATAGCTATATATTTTTGGTACTTTTTTCACTTTTATTTGAACATTTTCCCTTTTTCTTATACCTTTAAGGTCTTTCTTTTTTAAACTTTACTTTTCACTAACTTTTTTCTTTTGCTAAACATTTTAGCAGGAAGATAATTCTTTTCAATTAACCAACCGAACAGGTGTACCTAATAAAGAGGCCAGGAGTACTTGAAACAAGCTGAGCTGAAACAGTGGTGATCTAAACAGCCAAACTCTTCTTTGTGTAACTCTTTCAGCTGCTGTGAAGCCAGAGCTGGACCAAGTCTCATGTATGAGGAATGGATTCCCAGAGATAAAAATATCAATTAGAAAAACAAGTCCTGTTTGTAATAGCGAGTGCTGACAGGAGGGGAATATCTGATGTTTGCCATATTTGGATCATCCCCCCACAGTCTGGCTTGTTGTTGAGGAGGGTTGCCAGAATGCGCCCCTTTTCTCCTGAACGCATCATATGTTCAGTCACTTTCCAGGGCTTTAATTGTGGTTTTCTCAGGTGCAGTTAGTCTCCTGATCTTCGCCGCTGGAACCGTCGGTTCGCTGGACTCTCTGATTGGTCGTGAAGAGCGGTGATGTCACCGCCCGCCTCGCCGTCCCGAGAGCAGACCCAGAGTAGCAGCTCCAGATGGAGCTGATGCGCGATGGGATGAGAGCTGCGTGAACGCCGCTGCCTGGATGAGCTCGACCTGCTCCGGCACACAGCCCAGCAGCCCGTCATGGGGGACGGCGGCGCGTCCTCGCCGGTGAACCTCCACAACGGCACGGGGAGCGAGGCGCCGGGCTCCGCTTCGGCCGCGTCCGAACAGTGGATGGCCGGGATGAGCCTGGTGATGGGTCTGATCGTCGTGGCCATCGTGTTCGGGAACATCCTCGTGATCGTGGCCATCGCCAGGACGCAGAGGCTGCAGACGCTCACCAACGTGTTCATCGTGTCTCTGGCGAGCGCGGACCTCATCATGGGGCTGCTGGTGGTGCCGTTTGGCGCCGCGCTCGAGGTGCGCGGCTCGTGGCTCTACGGCTCTTTCTTCTGCGAGTTCTGGATCTCCGTGGACGTGCTGTGCGTCACCGCCAGCATCGAGACCCTGTGCGTCATCGCCATAGACAGGTACGTGGCCATCACCTCGCCGTTCCGCTACCAGAGCCTGTTAACCAAAGCTCGGGCCAAGGCGGTGGTGTGCGCGGTGTGGGCCATCTCTGCGCTGGTCTCCTTCCTGCCCATCCTGATGCACTGGTCCCGCGACAGCGTGGACACCGCCTGCTACGAGAACCCGGAATGCTGCGACTTTGTCACCAACAGGGCGTACGCCATCTCCTCGTCGATCATCTCCTTCTACATTCCCCTCCTGGTCATGATCTTTGTTTACGCACGGGTGTACAGAGAGGCCAAGCAGCAGCTGAGGAAGATCGACAAGTGCGAGGGCAGGTTTCACAACACGCTGACCGGACTCACGTCCAAGTGCAAGAAGAGGCCGTCGAAGATCCTGGCGCTGAGGGAGCAGAAGGCGCTCAAGACGCTCGGCATCATCATGGGGACTTTCACTCTGTGCTGGCTGCCCTTCTTCATCGTCAACGTGGTGCGGGTGTTTTGCGCAGAGGTGGTGGACAAGGACCTGTTCGTGTTCCTGAACTGGCTGGGGTACGTGAACTCGGCCTTTAACCCGGTCATCTACTGCCGGAGTCCGGACTTCAGGAAGGCTTTCAAGAGGCTGCTGTGCTGCCCGAGACAAGCCGACCGCAGGCTGCACATCAGCTCCTGCGACCTGTCCCGGTGCTCCGGCGGCTTCGTGTCCGCGCTGGAGCCCGGCACCTTGGAGATGTGGTCGGACTGCGCCGTCCTGGACAACAGCGACAGCAGCCTGGTGAACGCAAAGATGTCCCACTCTGAATCCCAGCTGTGAAGAAAAAGTTATTATTAAATCAACCAGTTGGGGGGTAAAAAAAACAGGAATAATCTCTTTTGGAAAGGTGTGCGTAAAATCCAAACCATTCCCTCTGCAAGTGGATATTTCTACAATGCACTCAATGAAACATCTTGGAGAACATTCATGCAGATGCATTTTAAGAACTGGGGGGAAATGGATGTAGAAAATGTGCAAACCAACCCCGTTTGCGCTCAGTGCGCTTTATCCAAAAGAACAAAAAGGCGCACGACCTCCAATGAGGCTTATTCCTGCAGAAGCAATTTTTACACCATATTTGTTAAATAAACACCTTTAATCATGAAAAATAACGTTTTGTGTTTATAATGGGAAACAATCTGTTCCTGAACTGACCACTGAGGCGCTCCAAAAGGCGCACAGCGTTTGGCTGCGCTGTCAATGTGTTTTACCTCACAGCCATCGACAGGTGCAATTTATATGACAGGTTGTTTATATTAAACATAATGACGTGTATTTATTCCGCGCGCTCTTTTACAACCATAACCAAGTGAAAGGGGGAGAACTGTATATACTGTTTCCGGTTTTACCAGCTGTTTTAAGGTGGTGCTTTAACGTCTGTGAAAATAAAAAATACGTTTTATTGCTTAGTTCTGTTCGAGCTTTATTTCATGTGAATATTATACATTTGCACATTTTTGAGTTAAATGTCATTTCAAATCAGATGCAAATCCTTAAAAACCAGCCAGGATCAAGAGTACCCAGCTGCATCAAAATGGCGCACGAAGCTCCATGACGTCGCATGAACCTCCATGACGTCACTTATGACGTCATGGAGTAACCTGACATCAGGTTACTGATGTCACCTATATGGGGCGCTGACTGTAAAAATAACACCTTTAAAAAATTAACAGCTTCAAATGCTAACACACAAAAATGTAATATTTAGAATAAAATATAAATTTATCAAGTTTAACCTACATGCTTGTGTCAAATCTCAATATATACAATATCAAATCTATAACTTATACATTTGAACCTAAAAAATACAATCAATAAATACAGTTAATATATTTAAATATGAAGTTTAATCCAAACGTTAAGAAAAAAGTATTATAAAAGCTAAATCTAAATGTTAAAACTTAATAAACTGAATATTTAGCTAACATGCAAATTCAGACTATAATGAAAGTAGTCTACCAAAATAAAAGCACGGTGAAGAGATCTCCTATCTAAAGTCTCAGGTTTCCTTTAGATTGTGTCATTGTTTGGATCATTTATCAGTGTTCCTGCACTGATAAATGATCCATTAAATTTATAGTTTAAAACCCCTTTTTTATTTCATTTTATACTTTTTTTTAATTTTATATATTTAGCATTAACTTTGTGTTTTTAGATTTGATTCTAAATGTTTAGATTTAACTTTATATCCTGAGTGAAGTATGGGTAGATCAAGTCGCGTTTTAAAGAAACAAGTGCTTGTAGTTGGTATAGTTTTTTTAAAATGCGCAAAATTCTTGTCTATGGCAAAGTAAAGTGTTTTCAAAGTACTTGAAGAATATAGACCTGGAGATAAAACTTGTGTATTTTGTTTAAAGCTGCTTATTTGAAGCAAAATGTGGAGTGAATCCAGAGATTTTCTTCATCAACCAAGGCTGATCAACCACTGAAAAAAAATGCAAACGGGTCAAAAGCTGACAAGGGGTTATTTGTTTTGTGTATTTTTTTAAATGAAGATAAGAATAATGGGATACTCCTATTTGTATTACATGATCAGTGTAATGTTTCCAGGTATGACAGAGCTGAAAAAAGCCAGTAGCCCATGCTGCTTTAGCTGAAACTGCCTTTTGAAAGTACTTGTTGGAATACTAAAAACTCCCCCAGGTTTCTATTTGGAGAAGTCAATTTGGTTGAGAACTGGTGAAATTGACCACATCTTATTTTAAAGGCATACTATGTAACTTTTTCATATTTTAAAATCTTTTTCTTGATCCAGTATGTGCTAATACCCTTTAGGGTTAATGAAAAGTCATTCAGCTCCATCTGCTGCTTGGATCCAGAATACCACGTTTACAACTTCAAGTTGAAGTCTCACAAAATCACGTATCTCGCTAGGGTTAGGCTAACTCAATGTGGTTAGCTGTTATGCTAGCACCGGAGTGTTTTTAGCATGTGATTCCTGCATTTTTTTTCAATCTCTTGCAGCTTGAACACAGCTGATTTCTTTGAATGAGTGATGAACCGCTCCAGTAGAAAGCAATGAAGGCTGAGGAGACATCTCAACAATTAGATTTAGGTGTTTCTGAGCAAAGACAATGCTAACGTTTTTACAACAGTGATTTAAAATGGACACTAGGGGGAGCCAAAACAAGCAAAACTGCATAGTATGCCTTTAAAGTCGGGAAAGTTCATTTGTACTGAAATAGCTTTTTTTTTTTTTTTTTAAACTAAGGACTAATGTTTGTATGGATTTTTGGCTGTAAACAACAGATAAAACTACATTATTAGCAAGAAAGTGAAATAATAATAAAAACTGTTTCGTAATGGTAAGTGAACACCTGGCTTAGAGGGAAACAATAGCTGCATAATGCTAACTGTATTACAGAAATATGAATAACCACTGAAAATGCTGATGATTTTTTTTTTGCTTTGTTCTTCAACTGAGGCAAAAAACATCAGATAAAGAACATTCTGAGACAATAACTGTGAGGTCACATCTAACCAACCTCCAACCTCACAGATGGATAAAACACTGCATCATCAGCATACTGATGATAAAACATTTATTTTATATTAGATGAAATTAAGGAAAGGAAATGTTTAAAAGTGAAATTTTAAAGAGTCCAAATCTCCCAAATTGATTAAACGGCGTATCATCAAAATACTTATGTTAAAACATAGTATTTAATTTTATATCAAGTGGACTAAAGGGAAAAAAATTAAGGCTTCAAGTAATCATCCCTGAGGTACTCCGCTGGCTAGAGGTACTAATAAGAAAACACCATCATGAGATGCATCAAAAAGCTTCATTTTGATTGGTAAGAGGTAAACTATGTGAGCGCTACACCAGAAATTTAAAGCATGAAAATGTTTTACAATCTGAATTTAAGGAAGGATTTTTGGTAACTGAAAGCAATTATCTTTGTTTTTTGATCTTCACAAACTCTATTTATTTAGCCTAAATATTGTGGCGTACTCTGGATTACATTTTTCCAGATTAGGTTCAAATGGGACTAAAACTTTTTAACTTCCTGTTTGTTTCTTCTTTATGCTGCAGACACACATTAAATCGTGCAACATCTCAAATCTGTATCTGGATGTACAATCCTGAGTAATCCCAGTGTTTTAACTTCTCAATTGCAGATAATCCTCTTGTAATTTAAGCACCTCTTTCTCCCCTGAGTTTCTCTTTTAAAAGTCTGCAGAAAATGTTTTAATAAACATCCTGACAGCTGGTGTTATGAAGTGGCTCTTATAAGAGAGAATTGCAGTTCTCTCTGAGGAATATTAATTAGCCCTTAAGCTGGGCGTCTTTAAAATGCATTAGCATGATGCCTTGTGCTAATGATGCTCTTCCAAAAAGAGCAGAGTCGTGCATTTCATTTAACAAACACGCACAAAAAAAGCTGAATGAAAGTGAGCTCAGCTGTTTTGGCGAAGGAACATTGTTTAGACATGACCGGCCAAAGTAATGAGCGTGAATGAGACCCAGGTTTTGGGGGAAATAACAACATCGGTGCGACTAAAATCACAGATGGCATCCTTCTAAACCTGCTAAATTATTGACCGTTGTTTGTTTGGCTGAAGGTTTAAATTTGTGCAGATTAGCGTTGCGCTCCCAGATGGAGAAGCTAATCAGCTGCTTTAAGAATAATTGCTTCAGCTTGCGAGTGTATCAGTAGACGTTTTGGCTGCTCAAAGGGGGAAAGCAAAAAGACTGCCATCAGCATGACCTCTGCAGGCATAAACAGAGATGGGGATTATACTATACACCCAGCGTCCACTTTGATGGGTACACCTTTTTCTTCATGTAGCTGGGAACAGATTTCTTAGTTCCACTACATCCAAAAAGAACATCTATTAGACTCACTGTTGTTTTTAGAAACCCATCAAAGAGGGAAATGAGCTCAGACATCAAACATGATCCCGCATAAAGGAATCATTAACAGATGGTTGCATGGTGGTTAGAAAGAGATGGATGTGGTTCAGCAGCAAAACTCAAGTAGGTGATGGCATTTAAATTTTTGCGTAATTACTGAAAGGATGCCAAAAAATAATAATCTCCCACACCATTACAGCAGCAGCAGCCTGAACTGTTGGCACAAAGCAGAACGGATCCATGTTGTTATTTGTTTTTGCCAAATTCTGTTCTTCTGTCTGAATGTTGGAGACAAAACCAACAATCATCAACAGTACAGTTGATACACTTTGAGTGTTTTTGTTTTAAATTGAGAATTCTGTTAGCCAAATTATGGAAGTCCTGAAGGGCGAGCAAAAAAAAAACAAAAAAACACTAAAACATTTTTTTCTTTTCTTGACTTATAAAGACTTTTTAAAGTATTTTGGGGGGGGCAGAAAGTGCAGATTAAAATGAGCCCCTCAGATCCCGTACCAAAGTTGCCATAGGAAAATGGAAAATGTATGCTCAGTGGCCAGTCCAGCCCAGTCCACATCCACACCCAGTGGCAGGTGTTGTCGACATGAGTGGCTCGGTGTGGACCTCTGTCCAGGGGGAGGGGGCATGACTGCGAGCACAGACCACAGCGTGCATCACGGAGCAAATGGTCTGCTGGTCTATCCACACACACCTCCTTCCCTGGGACATGGGTCTGCACACAGCAGCACCTCAGTTCGCTGAGGTGGACATGCAGCACTCTTTCTGCACCCTTCCTGCGTATCCTTTTGTTTTCTCGAGGCTTCCAAAAAAGTCTAAAATCTGCTTTTGTGGTAAATACATCTTTGAGCTGCAGCATCCCTACTTCCCGCGGTAATGCAAAGGAGTCACAATGAAACCACCCCAAAAACAGGAATGGTTTAGCAGGTAGAGGCCAAGACAGTGTTTCCCTCCTCATCTTTTTTGACAGCTTTTCAGTAGTTTTGCATTTGACTAGGGTCAGTGTACTGGTAGACCCATTGTTAGACCCTTCTCTGGTGCAGTAGGTCCTGGGTTCCTCTGATGATGCCTCATGTAGCAAGATTATGCAGGCAGTTCCTGGAGGATAAAGGAATTGATACCAGTGACTGTCCTGTTGGCCTGACGAATCCAATAGACGTCATGTTTAGGTTCATCTGATGTCACCAGGTTGCAGACAGTCCAGGAGCTCAGTGATGTCCTGGTCAGGATCTGGGAGGAGATACCCCAGAACACCAACCACCATCTCATAAAGAGCCTCGACATTGTCAGGTTGCATACAGGTCCTTTCAGGTTGCAGGTGGGGGACATACTAAGCTACTGAGAACCATTTGGAGTTGCTACAGTGACATTTCAGCTAACTGGACTATGCTGTTTCAGTTTTTAGCTTAAATCTTTTAAATTAAGCCCTCACGTGGCATCATATTGTTCCTATAGCACCGAGCATTCAATATCAGTATGGATATTTAT
This sequence comes from Callopanchax toddi, assembly GCA_006937965.1. Lineage (NCBI taxonomy): Eukaryota > Metazoa > Chordata > Actinopteri > Cyprinodontiformes > Nothobranchiidae > Callopanchax > Callopanchax toddi. Next base: position 189,605 of record SSNR01000340.1, read on the forward strand.
CATGATTTCATTTTACAGTTGAGATCTGATGATTTTCAATGTGTTCCTTTTATTTTTTTGAGCAGTAAAGTCATAGCACAAATTGGGTTTAAGGAAATGTGGACTCTTCATTATCAAATATGCTGCCAACCTCCTCCCACAGTCACCATCTGCACCTGATTAAAACGTCATAATCGAAACAAAGACTTAAAACATCCTGACTGACTGAATGGTTTTGTCATGAATGCTAATAACATTTATTCACCTGCTTTAAGTGAAAGAGCCTCCAGCAGGGAAACAATCTAGAAACACCATAAAAGTTGTTCTACAAAATGTCCTTTACTTCAGGAGATTTGGTTGGAATAAAAAGTTACAATCTGTAAAAACAATACAGAAATCACTGAAGGAAAGAAGTGTTAGCACCTGGAGATAATTACAGCTGATTGCTCATCATCACAACCTTATCAGACACCAACAGAGCCGCTAAATTATCAGAGCAGAAAATGGTACACGTCGCTCCACAAACATCCAACGCTAGCTTTAAACCACATCCAGGTCTTCTACATGTTTCTCTCAGTTCAAAGACAAGTGCAGATTTTTTGGGGGGGCAGATGAAAATTCACACAATAAAGAAAAAAGTAAAATAATAAGTTTATATTCTCCTGTGACTCCCCCCCCCCCCCCCCCCCCCCCCCCCCCCCCCCACTCCAGCTCATAGAGAGAGAGTCAAAGTGCGGTGCCAAATCCAGGTGCGTCCATCTGTTTGGGTTCCCATGTGAACTTGGCGCTCTGTGGCGTCCATCTGCTGCACTTTGGCTCGCTCCGATTGGACGAAGCAGGAACCCGACGCTCGGGCGAACGGTCAGGACTCGTGTTGCACAACTGATTGACTTGTCAGCATATGAACTAAGAAAATGCACCTTAAATATTGCAAAAAGTGAAGTGTTTTTTTTTTTGGTCTGCAACAAAATATTTATATTTTACAACAAAATGAACTTTCAAATGAGATAAGTTGTCTGAAATAGAAAAACAAAACTCCTATTTGATATCTTTCTCAATAAGTTTCTCTTGAAATAAAGAACTTGCGTAGCTATTTATTGATGCACTGCAGGTCCTGTGATCTCCAAGGCTGCTATCCTTTTTGGACATTTGTTTTTAAACAGCCAGATCCCATCATGCACTACTCTCCACTAGACATCATTATTATTTTTTATAATCCTTATAAAATTCCTTAGAGCCCCCACCTCCAGTTGGATGAACGCTCTTCTTCTGCAACATTGTGGTTCAACAACTTCCCAGCGTGTTCAAAGCTTCCAGAGGCGATGTTTTTTACACCTGACTTTAAAGAAGACGGTCCATAGAACAGGAAATGATGAAGGGTTTTTTAATTCAAGTAGAAACACCAGATTTGGGTCGTTAAGTGGGATCCTGAGACGACGGATGAAGGTCAGGTCACTGTTTTTTTCTTCTTCTTCACTGAACACAGTAAAAACAGGACCAGACGTCTGTAATAAAAAAGGCAATAACTTTTTCACATTTAGCCCTTTTTGTTTTAGTTGTGGCAACTGACCTACAAAATGTTTTTATTATTTCAACTATTCTTTTAATTTAAAGGCCGTTTACCATTTACTTCACTTGCTAAAACGTGATATACAAGAAATAAGATGTAGCATCCATTCTGACTCTGACAGGTTGAATCAGCCTTAATATCAAATTATTTCTGTCCTATTGAACTTGTTCTACTCATTACATCACATTAGGGCCTTTGCATCATCCTAATTAACCCCCAAAATGGCTAAAGCTGGACTTTTTCTGTCAGAGTATTAGTGTCATTTTTGTAAAACCTAATGCTTTTCAATCCGCCTGTCGATCTCCCGCTCCCTCCTTCCCTCACTCATGAACAAAACCCCGAGATACTTAAACTCCTCCACCTGGGGCAGGACCTCTCTCCCAACCCGGAGTTGGCAATCCACCTTTTTCCGGTCAAGAACCATGGTCTCAGACTTGGAGGTTCTGATCCTCATTCCAGCTGCTTCACACTCGGCTGTGAACCTCCCCAGCAAGAGCTGAAGGTCAGAGCCTGATGAAGCTAGGAGGACCACGTCATCCACAAAAAGCAGAAACGAGATTCTCCTGTCACCAAACTCGACACCCTCCACACCACGGTTCTATATCTTCTATTTTCAGTTAACTTTAACAAGTACAAGTATCGGGCCGATACGATACTGGTATTGGTTAAGTTTAATGAGTACATGTACACAGTATCGTATCGGCCTGATACTGATATCAGCAGTGTTCACAAAAACTTGTGAGCTACAATTGCCAAACTGGCAGACGTGGGAGCGTCTCAGGCAGGACATTTTTGAATTACTGGTACGTAGGACAATGTCCTCATGTGCTGCAGATCTGTGGGTATTATAGTGACCTGATTAATATAACGCCATCCCACCACCAATCAGGACAGCTCAAAGCGCTGAACACAGTCAAATAAATACAATAATAAAACAGAACAATTCAAAGATAAGAACACCAGGCCAAGTACAAAAATATCTTCAATGATTAGCCTAAAATTCATTAAAAGAACTGGCAACAAGAGTAAGTACTCCCAGAGCAACATCAGACGACCACACTGAGTCGGTGTGGCTCTCAGGATGCTGCTGGTCTAGTTTCACTCAGGAATCCTGTTCAGTTTCACTTTTCTGTCAATCAGGATCTAAGTCTGGCATTTTAATGATTGAGCAGTATTTTATTATGCTGTTATTATTGTTTATGCTCTAAATTACTTTACAATCAGGTAGTTATTCTTAATTTTTATTTAAATTTATTTTTATCCTTGTGTGAATCTGAATGTTTTGATTTGCCTGTAACTTTGCTGCTGGTGGACCTGAATTTCCACACTGAGGGACAATAAAGAATTTCTATTCTGTTCCTCTTCTTCATCCCACTCTCCTCTTCAGAGGCTGTAACCATAACAGCAGAATAATCCGTGGAGTTCACAGATTATCCTCCTGTTCTCACTCCTTCACTCTTAATACTTACTTCTCTTGTAGTTTGGTTCCTCGTCCTAAAGTAACCAGTTAACAGAGTTAAAGCCGCATTCTGGAGGATTTCATCAAGAGAGCAGTTTTTGAATCTAACGTCCAAAGGCTCCTCCTCAAAACATCTCGACACGCGTGTGCGCGCGTGCACACGGCGCATATACGTTGCGGGCATGAACTGTACAGCTCAATGTGTAGGGTTTAATCACTCACAGTTCACAATCTTATTCCAATACTACGAGGGTCTGATGAGTCCTCTCTGTCCCTGCTGCTTCTGATATTAGCTCTGTTAGCAGAGAGCTGCTGCTGGACTCTGAAGCTGAACTTGACTCGGCCCTGGATGAACTTTCTGACCAAAATAAACTCGTAATCCTGTCAAGCCTTGCCATTCTGTGAGGTGAAAGGTTTAAAAATAAAAATAAATCCATCTTTAGCTGGAGAATGGGTAGGTTTTTAGTAGAAATGAGCCGTGAGGCTGAGACGCAAACAGAGAAACACACGGAGCGTCCTGTACGACAGCGCCCCCTACTGGTACAGGTTTGGTCGATGTGCGTGCATGTTGCGAGAATGCAGACATTTGAATTTCATTGGCTGAAAAATGTCGGCAGCAAGAAATAATGGAAAGGGGTCTCTAGGAGGAAGGAGGGTCTTCATCAGAATGACAGATGTTGTGGAACTCAACCCATACGTAGCAGGATGATTGGCTGTTGCATCAGCCAATCACCTCAAGAGGGCGCCCTATAAAAAGGGTGAGGTTTGTTTACCCAGCCTCCCAGCCCTCTTTGCTGCCATCACTTCCGGGTGAGGTCACTGGTTGTGGTGGCTGTGTTTGGAGCCCCCTGCATAAACTGTAAGTGCCTCTGTCCTCCTGCGTAAGCAGCCTGGGAGTTTTGTTTTGTTCATTATTATGTTTATTTTCTAGTGTTGGCTGGCTCTATTTTGGTTGTGCGTGTGTGTGAGCGTCACTGGGACGCTAGGTATGTACCCTGCCTCCCTCCTCATCATCCAGCCTTCATATTTATGGTGTAGCCTATTTGGCTGATTTTATTGTCTGCACCTTCGCAGGAGGCTGCTGTTCTGTTTCCCTGTTGTTTTTATAGAAAGAACATAGTTCCACGTCAGCCGTGGAGCTGATGACCGGCGGTGAGTGGAGTGGTGCTGGACGCCGCTGCCTGGTGGGTGTGGCAGCCCTTGCTCCGGGGGACTTGCAGCGTCAGAGTCGCGGACCAGACTCCCCAGTTGGACTCGGTCCTCATGAGAGTACAACCAGGCGCTCCAGCGAGTGGGACCATTTACCCTCCTCCACGTCAGGAGAGGAGCATTCTCCTGTTTCCTTTTAGTTTGACAGCCTGTTGTGGCTTGAAGAGCAACAGGCTGTCTGTATTTTAAATTTCTTTTAATTCAGTTTCTTGTTTTTAACATTTTGTTTTCTTTCTCATAGGCTGAGAGCTGCCCGTGCTGACCATAGGCCTTGGTGGTGGGAGTTCTTCACGTGTGTGTGTGTGTGTGACCTTCACTCTGCACGTCCTGCATGCTTGTCACTGTGTTTGGGGTGCGTTTAGTTTGTGGTTTATTTGGCCTATGTGACCTTGGGTAAGCCTCAGCCTATTTGCTTTTATTTACTATCTTTTTAACTCAATAAAGCATGTTCAAATCTTGATTCCACGTCTCCTGCCTATCTTGTAGAGTGGACCTGGCGTGTCCTCCTTTTTAAGAGTTCCTGGGGTGAAATTCCCCAGGTGGCGTTGCCTTTTTAATAAAGTTTTTAACCTGCCGTGATACACATAGATCATAGTTTAGACCTGAAATATCATTTAAAACATTTAGAAAACTTTGATACAGAGAAAAATGCTCCAGATTGCCGCTTTAAGAGCTAACTAAGCTTGAGGAGATGAATCGCTAACTAAGAGCGATTCAAATAAATGTAGGTTAGTGGTGTCCAATCCTGCAGCTGTCCTCAAATGCTCTTTAAAGTACTTTCTAAAAAAACAGCTAAGAACCATAAAAAAGAAAACATGCACATTCCGACCTTTCTGACATTTAATAGGTCATTTTGGAAACAAATCATTAGTTGCTTCAGCTATCCCAGGGCTGGAATATAAAGCAGATTTTCTGCTCATCAAATCAAGTTTTACTTTACTTCCTCAGGTTACATCAAAAAGCAAAAGACACGGGTAATGGTACTCTCAGTGATGAGATGAGGATTGCAAATTTTTAAGATGTTCTCATCATGAACTGAGTTGACTGCAAAAGTTAACCAGCTGAACTGATTACTCTCTGAGCGTTTCATCAAAACTCACTCAGTGGTTCATGAGATATTTTGCTAACAAACACAAGCATGAGCACAGAAAGCGTTTTGTCTTTTGGCAAAATGTTTCATCAGAAGTGGAAGCAATACTTTTAAAACACAAACTTTAAGTATCTATACATCTTTAGCATTTTGCTCTATGTTTGAATAATGGGTTATATCGAGTAGTAATAATAATAATGTAAATTTTTTCCTTTTCCAGTGCATTCTGTAATAAAATATAGGGACTATAGATACAGGGAGAGTTAAAACGGGGTCAAATAAGATCTTTTACACCTTTGTTGAATTGTTAACAATCAAACTTTTTAGTTTATTAAAAATAAAGTTGCACAAAAATCTAATTTTGAGTGGCAGTAAAACCCAGCTAGTTTGTTGCAGTCAGCAGTGACTGCATGTTTGAACTCGTCAGTCCTGAACCTGAACAGATAGGAGACGTTTTCCAGACACGCACTAAAAGCATCAGATAACACGTTGGTTCCAACTCGCCTCGGTCTTGGTCTTTGAACTTCTCCCCTCCAGTGGACGATTAAGTCTGTTGTTAGGCCGTTTACAGCACCAGCTTTTTTATTTTATGTGCATTCCAAATCTGAATGAAAAAGTTTGTCAATGAGGCACAGAGCTCTGTCATAAAAAGATAAGAATTCTCTCCATCTGAGGAGGCAGAGCAGAGACTGTCCTCTAATCGAAGCATCACCAAGTGAGAGGGTGGATTTTTCTTAATGGGAGAGAGCAGATGGTCACATGAATATTCCCAATAAAAGGGTCTATTTTTGTGTTACATAACACTCAGTTAGAATAAAGCAGGATTCTTAATGAGTCCCCGTTCATATCCAGGTGTTTGTTTTCTAAACTGCTGCAGATTTAGCTTGAGTTTATGGTGAAAGGCAGATGGAGAAAGCAGTTATCTCTGGACCTCAAGAGCTGCCATCGGATGCTTCTTTTGCCAAAAGGACACAGTCGATGCTTTATGAATTCAAGGGTGGTCGTCTGAGCTGATAGTGGCTTTCTATGAGCCTAAAAATAGCCTGCTGGCCTGGATTGGAGACTTGAACTTGCTGCCCTGCAGCTCTGCATGTGGAGAAAAAAAAAATCATGACCAGAATCTGTCAAGGAAGCAATTTTCCTGTTAAACGGTACGTTATTTTGATGACAGGTGCTATCAGTTGGTCTGTGGGTGTTTTAGATGTCTGCACAGATTCATCAATAGGATTTTTTTTTTTAATGATGCACATGTAGGTTTTGTTTTGATGTGAGCAGATTGACGAGGTGACGAAGCGAAGCAGGGACTGATCTTAAAGCTGGAATTGTGATTCAAAACAACAGACTGGTGAGACTTTTTTAATCTTCACACTTTGCAGTTTTCAACTTCTGCTTTAACTAGTTCCTTCCACATCAAATGAGCTGATATTTCTTTGTTTTATGTGGAATTAAATTGATGTTTTTAACCACTTTGAAGTGTGTTTCTGTGTAAAAGCTATAAATAAATTATATATAAAACAGTGAAGAGCTCAAATAGTTCCTAAACAGCTCAGAGTGGAGGTTAGACGATGTTGTGGACTAGCTCAGATCTCAGAATCTTCTTCCTGTATTTACTTCTGTAGTCCCGGCCCCAAACACATCTAACCAATCAGAAGACTGAACATTCTCATGAGGTTTGATGTGATACATTATGGCTCATTTGTAGTGTTTTCTGTTGGGAAAAAACAAACAAGAACAAGCTACAAGTCAACAAACTTATGAACTGATAAAACTGAAAGCTGAAACATGAAGGAGCTCCCCCTAGTGGCTGGTTCCAGTACAAGTTAAATCATGTAAACCAGGAGTGTCCAAACTTTTCAAAATCAGGGTCAAAGTCACCTTGTGGGCCACAAAAATGCAAATGCTTTCTTTAAAATTTGTGCTGCCCTCAAATAAACAACAAATGCAACATTTTAATAAACATAATAGTTTTTGTAGAAATGGATGAGCTTTGTAGATACGAGACATAAAAAGGGTCTTTTTAGCTTAATTGAAGTAGCATCAAATTCCCTAGATCTGATTGGTTGTTTTCTAGTTTCTTGTAAATACATTTTTTTATCACTCTTTCTTCAGTATTGCTGCTGGACTTAGTCACATTTTATAACCAGCGCTCAAGGCTGCATTTGAGTAAAAGTTAGTGATGGTTAGTGGTTGTTTACAAGAAAATTCTATTAAAAGAAAAAAAACTGCTTAATTAAAAACTAATACTTTGCACTTAAATTATAAAATAATTACTTATTTAATAAAGGACTTAAGGGTTTAGTTATCAGGGATAAAGTGGAGAGGTTACTTTGATGAGCAGCCTAGTGGTATAGGGTTAGCTTTATCAAAGTAGCCTGCTTTACCAGGTCATGGGTGGTTACTGCACCTCGCTCCTGGATCACGTCCGGCTGCTGGAGTTCGACGAGGAAGCGGAGATTCCCCCTCGGTCGATCTGGGGGCCCTGACAGGTTGATCGACCCGCCCGGGCGGCGGAGAGCGTCCGTGGATACGATGTCAGTGGGACCCATGGCTGGTCAGTTGATAGCTGGCTGTCTTACCCATTCTGGTTGAGACAGAGAGGCAGGTGGATGTTTCCTGCTCTCAGGGGTAAGAAGCTTCTTCGACTGCTACGGGGCTTGACCCGTTACGGGGGGGCAGTCGGCATCAATAACCCACTGTGTAGCAAGTTGACAGCGGGCTTGTCGTCTCCTCCGAGGCTGGTGGAGAACTGGTCCTTCCGTGTGGAGCAGACAGCTGAGAGCTGTCAGTAAAACGTGGGCCAATCAGGAGACTCTAAACAAGACACGTGACTCAGGCTCTAAAGTCATACGTCACCTCCGTGTGAGGGGTGTGGAAGGTTGACTTATTTATCCTTAGCAAGGTGGAAATAAGTAATAATACTGATTTAACCTTTTAGCAAAGTAACAACAATACTGAAGCTGGATCAAACATTCACAATGCTGTAAGAGAAAGTGCATTAATCATTTAAGACATTTCTGTAACAGATTAAGGTGTCATTTTAGGAAGAGACACCAAGAGTCTTTATTATTATTATTATTATTATTATATAAAGTCCGGTGAATTCTTCCGATACGACCGTGACCTTGGAGGAATGTTGATTCAGGTTAAAACATAATAAAAGAGTCATTATAATCCGAGTTATTGGGAAGACGATGGATTATTATTTTCGATGATCACGTAGGTCAGAGGTCAGAGCGTATATTGATCACGCTACAATAAACATTATAAAGGATGAAATTGTATCTTTTTTGAAATGATGTCAATGGCCTCACAAAATCCCTCTGAGGGCCACATTTGGACATGCCTGATGTAAATGAATGGAACATTCACCCTTATAATTGGTTAGATAGGATTATTTGTATTTATTTTTCCGATTTATTCTCAAGTGTTCCTAATATATTTAACTTTATTTTCTTATTTGATATTTAAAGGCATACTATGGAGTTTTGGCTTGTTTTTAGCACCCCCTACTGCCCGTTTTAAATCACTGTCGTAAATACGTTAGCATTGTTTTTGCTTAGAAACACCTAAATCTAACTGTTGAAATGTCTCCTCAGCCTTCATATCTTTCTACTGGAGCGGTTCATCACTCATTCTTTTTTTTTTTTTTTTTAAACCCCGTGTCCTGTCCGGCTGTGGAGCAAACAGAATAATGTCTGAGTGCCAAAAACAAGCCCAACAGTGTTGCTGTTTCAGGTGAGAGGTTACAGCCACTGCTATAAAACTCCTCCTGATTTTTGTTTAAATATAACCCCCAAAATCTTTATTAGAATATTGTTATGGTTGATTGGACACGGAGCCTGAAAGTGAAGGGAAGGGTACAGAAAGAGGGATGGGGGAGAAAGTAAACAGAAAAAGAAGAGAACAAGAGACGTGAAGAGTCCACTTCTAGACCTGTAAATAAAGCACAAACAAGCAAACAAAACAGGGAGAAAAGATACAACAGCAACAAACAGCATATGAATACACAACAGTTGTGATATTCTTCAAATGTATACGTATACACCAGTTCAAGAGAGTTCAGTGTCAACCACAGCCCCAGTTAATGTGTCTGAAAACACCTGAGTCCGTCTTTATGTGAGCACCTTGTGATCACCTGTGTGTGTATATACGCGCTTGTTTATGTAAGGTTTCTCTATTGAAATATTCAATAATAAGTTCGAGGAGTCACAGACCCGCCCCCAAGGCCCACGGAGGACGCGGAGGAGGTCCAGGCCCCAGACGTCCAGAGGCCACCCAGGGCACGGACACCCCAGGGAGATCGCCGTCAGGGCAGCCACTAAACTCTCCCCCAGAGGGAGCAGAGGCTCACCCCACGTGGGCCCCCCGGCAGTCGCCGCGCTAGAGCCCCTGGGGGGTCGCGGCTAGGAGCTCACAGGCACCGCCTGCAGCCGGCCATCCAGGGTAGATCTAGCCGGAACCAGAGACCCGAGACCCAGGAGCGAACCAGCCCCAGCAGAGGCCCGACCACCCCCGGGGGCCCAGATCCCACCAGGCAGCCACAGGAAGAAGAGCAGGCAGACGCCCCCAGCACCCAGCCCCAGACCCCGAGATACCCCAATACGCCAGCGGAGAAAGGCACCACCAATGCCGAGGCGCAGCCAGGGAAGATAGTCTCTGCCGAGGAGGGCCTAGCATGTCACAGAAAAAGGGGGGGGGGGGCACGAAACCTGACAGAAAAACAGTCACACACAGACACAATCACTCTCCCTCCCTCATCCGTGCACACACACATTCCTGCAAACATACTAAGACACACAATAGACGCTATACACCCACTCTCACTCCCCATGCACACTCTATGTTCAGGACCAGGGACCAGCGCCCTAAGGGTGAAGCCGGCCCTGAGATCCAGATGATGGTCCCTCCCTTACTGAAGTGGGGATAAGCAGACCACCGCGCACCCCGCCGCAGCCGAGCAGCCCCCCACCGCAGACCCCGACCAGACGGCCCGCTCCACCCCAGGCCCCAGGCAGCGAGCAGAGAACAGGGGTGTGTGAAGACCCCAAGTCTCCCCCCACCTGCTCCAATGTGGTGTTGATGCGTGTTGAAGATGCTTTTAAAAAGAGTGGGGGGCGGCCCGCCATCCCCTGCCCTGGATCCTAAGTGTCTAAATGTGTGGAGGTGGGTAATGACACCGGAGGAGAGGTTTGCCGGCTAGACCTCCCTCCCCCCGGGTATTACTGGATGTAATTTCTCCAAAGACCCTAGATGCATAATGTAAGAATGGCTGGGGTGGAAGTGTTTAAATTGTGCAATAAAATTGGGCCACAGGCTGCCACAGGACTGCAGAGATGGTGTTCCACACCCATGATGTACCCGTGACCCAAAGCCCTGTGTGTGTGGTGACGTGGTGGAGCAGAGGGAGGGAAAAATCCGGGGATGGGGAGGCAAGACTGGGGGGACAAGCCCTCCCAGGGAGCCAGCTCCCCCGCTGGCCCCAGTAAGCACCCCCTCTCACATTCACTACTGATGAATTTTTCCCCATTGCTTTCTACTGGAGCGGTTCATCACTCATTCAAAGAAATCAGCTGTGTTCAAACAGGGAGAGATTAAAAATGATCAGGAATCATGAGCTAAAAACACTCCGGTGCTAGCATAACAGCTAGCCACTTTGGGTTAGCCTCACCCTCGTGAGATACGTGACTTTGTGAGACTTCCGGGCACCAAACCGGAGACTCAGAAGTTGCAAATGTGGTATTCTGGACACAAGCAGCAGATGGAGCCGGGTGACTTTTCACTAACCCTAAAGGGTCATATTAGCATATACTGGCTCAAGAAAAGATTTTCAAGTGATAATATGCAACTTTTTCATATTTTTAAATCTTTTCCTTGAAACAGTCTGTGCTAATATGACCCTTTACAAAGTTAATGAAAAGTCACTTAGCCCCATCTGGTGATTACAGCCGGAAAACCACGATTGCAAGATCTTTGTCGCCGTCACGGTACCCAGGAAGTCACGTGTCTCACGAGGGTTAGGCTAACCCAAAGTGGCTAGCTGTTATGCTAGCGCTGGAGTGTTTTTAGCTCATGATTCCTGCTTTTTTTCAATCTCTCCCTGCTTGAACACAGCTGATTTCTTTGAAAGAGTAAATAACCGCTCTGTATAAAACTATGAAGGCTGAAGAGACATTTCAAGAGGTAGATATTGGCGTTTAGAAGCTGAAACGATCTGGTAACTTGTTTAATGCTGTAATTTAAAACGGACACCAGAGGGAGTCCAAAACAAGCAAAACTGCATATTATCACTTTAAATTTTGAAAAAGTTACATAGTGTGCCTTTAAGAAAAGCATATAAGGGGGAGCAGTTATAACTGATGTCTTGGCTTTAATAAAAAAAAAAAAAAGAAAAAGCTAATTGATATGTCAACATATAGGTCATAAACTTACCTCTTCAAACTGAGGCTGTTCAGAAAGCAATTATTTGGCAGTAGTCTCTGCTTTAAATCATCTGAAAGGGAGCAGAGTCTGACTGACAGCGCAGCCATACCCACAACCTCCAGCTCCGCTGACGCCACGGCTTTTAAACACAAGTCAACAAGGTGAAAGGTTATCTCTGTACATGACTTAGACATTATTTAACTGCACTAAAACAAACAGGAGCAAAGACATTCAGGTCTTTAAGGTAAACACGAAGCAGGCTAATGAAGTCAGCAACCAACTCCTTTTATTCCCTGGAAACAATATATACACACTTGATCCAGAATCAGCTTAAAAAAACAAAACCCAAAACATATCATTTTACAGAATGCTTATCTACAAATGCATATTATAATCACAGTTTGAGTATTTCACAAAACGGAGCAAAATTCATTACACAGCAGCAGATTGACACATTGTTTTTTTTACTTATTTTAACATATCAGCACTTGCACATACTGACGTTCTTCATACTCTTAAGATTCGATCCATTCATCCGCTCAAAGCTGCAGCATGGCTTCATTTCAAGGCTGAGGAACGAAGGAAAGCTTGGATCAAGCTCTCGGCCTGATTTGGGTGAAAGCATGATAATACTTGGGAGAATCACGGGGAGTTAATTAGGACCTCTTACGTTTTGCATAAACTGTGATTTAATTCTGCATCGGAGACAAAGAGAAACATCCAGCAACAAGCAGCTCATTTTTGATTTAAAGAAGCACCGAAACAGTCCGACTCACTTTTCCCACAAGAAAGAAACCTAAATGTAAATTAGATTTATTTTTTGTTCTTGAGTTTAGAGGGTCATTTAATTCCAATATGATGGAGGAGGGAGGGTGAAGATGAAACCTCCAGCTTTTTGCTGCCTGCAGTTTTACAAAATTGATCCCATTTGGTAAAGAAGTCGGCTCGGATGTAATAAAAGTAGACCTCCATCAAATGCAGTGCAGTCGCTGCTGCAGCCGAGAGGCTTTAAGGTCTCCGTGACCTCAATAGTGGAGACTTTCATCTTTACTCACGTAGCAGTCCACTCCTGCATTACCTTAGGGTAGAAGGCGAGAGGGCTGGGTCTATCATGACTTGTTACAAAGAAAAAAGAAACACATTGTTGGCAACAGCTTCTGCAATCAGATCAAATGAAGAGAAAGGAAGCATGTTTCTTCTAGTGAGGGACGACGAGTCCAGAGGTTATGAAGGCACACATGCAGCATAAATACTCAGACACCAGCAGGGTTCATGTTGCACAAAAAAAAAGCAGTATACTGGCACACAAGCTCATTCAAAATGAAGAAAACAAAATGTGAAGGAATGGAACAGGATTGCACTTCGTCCCTGGATATATTTGTTTGCTTTCCTGAGCTACATCTACACATCTCCTGCTCTTCGTCTAATTATTCTACACTTGATTTACCTCTATTGTCTACAAATGCAAAAAAAAAAAAAAAAAAAGAAAGAAACAGGAGTGTATGCGTAAAAAAATGGCCACATTGTCTTTTTTCCCCTCACTAAATTGCATTCTGAAGCCTCTTCATGCCTGCTGTTTGAAATAACAAAAACAGCTTTTAATCAGTGAGAAAAAGACAAAAATGTTTTAATTAAGATCTGTAAATCAAAAAAAGCAACTCATAGTAATAAAAAATAAAACTCTGATGCTATAATTCCTTTTTAAGTATATATATTAAATCAATTTAAAGGAAGAAAACACATTCAGTTTTGCAGAACTACATTTGTTTTAGGTGGAGATACTTTCACACAGATGGTTGAAGGGAACATTACATAGATGCTTCCTGAAATTTAGCACCTGTGCCACACAGATGGGTGAGCCCGCTGATGGGAGGCACCTCGCTCCACCAGCTCGCTCGTAAGTGCTGTGCAGGGTGAAAAAAATAAATAGGCAACAAAAAATGCATCGAAGGGGTCTCCTTCCGACAGGCGGGTCCCTTCTGAACTTCTAAACTTCACGGGAGAAGAAAGTTTGCTGGCAATGATCAAATCAGTGGACGTTTCCCTTCACAGACAGGATTCGTTTACTGGCAACTCATCTTCAGGTAAAAACATTCATAATGATCATCAGTTTGACTTTATGAGGCTGTTTGGAACAAATCGCCTACAGAGTTTGATTGGAGAAGCTTTCAGGGAGCAGAAGACTTGTTGGATCTGAGGCTTTAAATAGAGATGTGGATGGAATAATGAGCTTAGCGATGTCCTCCATAGAGTCCAGACGGCTTCACGTCCAACATATTTACTCCGTCATATCTAAGAGAAGCTTAGGGGTTTGTTCTTTTACTTGGTCCTGACTCCGTCCTAGGGAGTCCTCTGCTGGTTTATGAGCTTCTCGATCTCAGTCCCCAAAGTCTGCAGGTTCTCCTGTGAGCAACAAGAACAAGAAAAGAAGACACAAGTCCATTAAAGTGACACAAAACAAGAGTCCTACAAAAATATATGTACAGACAGACATAGTGCTTGTTGACTACCCTCCCTAAAGGACTTGCACACCTCAAGAACCACAAAGAGGGCAAGAAAGATTGTGGCTGACCCTTCCCACCCTGACATACACTGTTTGAACCTCTTCCTTCTGGGAGGAGGCTGAGATCCATCAAAACTAAAACCACACGACACAGGAACAGTTTCTTCCCAGCTGCAGTTGGGCTGCTCAACGCAGCTGGGATCCCCCTCCTCACCATCAAAGATAAAAACACTGACCGCTAACTGTCCCGTTTAACTATTTTTTCTTAATTTAACATCCACCCTGTTTAGCTCATTGTTCACTCTCCTGCAATCTGTACAGATGCTCAGTTACTTTTTGGTTACTAAAACTTATGTTTTGTTGATTTTTTACTTATTATTGTATTCCTGTAATTTTGTTTTTTCGTCTTCTGCACCAAATACCAAAACAAATTCCTCGTCAATGTAACAGTTGACCTGGCAATAAATCTGATTCTGATTCCAGTTAGATTCCAGATAGCCGCTACGGCTAATCAACTTTAAAAGACACAAAAGCGGCTACGACTGTCAGGTTTACAGACACAGAGCTCAAACTCCATGTAGCCGAGAGTCATTCCCAGCAGACACTGAGGACTAACAGATTGTGTGAGATCTTGTGAATAATGCTTGATCAATGGTAATGTTTTCAAGATTTGATGAAATCAACTAAAACTATAATTTTTCAACATGAGATGCAAAAGAAGGCGGGTAATATGCAGACCTTCGGGGAATGCTAGGCTTTTAATCTACTACATAAAAAAGTTCAGATTCGTGCCACGTTCAAAGCAATCCTAATATTTCCTTTAGTCCGGTCCGATTTCTGCTGCAAACTATTTAAGAGCACCGAGGGTGTAACATAGACCAGACATGTTCCGGAGAGAGAGAAAGAGAGTGACGTCACAACAGGTTCCAAGGTTAAGGCCGACACAACAAATCAATTATCCATTCATTCACTCACTGCAACCTAAAGAGGCCTTGAAGGAATCTGCTCACATTTCAAAACTATCAAAGAATTTCAATCAGCAGAGCAGCTCAGAGGATTGATGCTCGCTGGGGGAGAATTTACCTTCAGAGTGATGTTCTTCAGCAGCGTGTCCTCCAACACAGCCTGCAGCTTCCTGTTAATCTCCAGCGACAGGTCCAAGGTCAGCCCACTGTCCGCCGGGTGGGAGGTGTAAAGCGAAGCCATGATGCCCCCGCGCCGGCTGAGGTGGGCCTTGTTAATATCCGACGCCTCCGATGAGAGGGCCCCTGACTCCTCTCTTAGCACATAGCTCTGGATAATTCTGTGGGCAGCGACAAGAGGAGGAGGGTGAATCGAACACTGTGCTTCAAAAGGAGAGGAAGCAAAGTGAGTATCAGCTGGAGACCGTTGAGCAGAAAATTGCAAGAGTGGGACTTCACAGTCGGGCAACATGGACAGGTTCTATGGCACAATCAACCGTTTCCAGCAGCGGACGTTACAGGAATGGCAATTCCTGGAGGGATGTGGCTCGTTGGGCTCAGCGGCCATTTAGTCATACTTAGAAAAATTATTATTGTTCCTGTCGCAGGAGGAAAAGTAATGAAAACTGCTGAATTATAATAGGCTGCAGTGCTCAGTTAATCAACTGCTGTTTGGGAGAGAAAACAAGATAAATCTTCATGTGCACAATGTGTCCTCATCTCCGTGACAACGCAGTGTGGAGGTTAAGAGACAGAAAAAAAATCCATTAAGTTAACAACGCTAAACTTCCTGTGGTTTCATTTTCTCCTTCCAGACAGGAGACTGACAAGCGTTTCTATTTAGAGGAAACCAAATCTGACTCGTATTCATCAAAACCTCCTGAATGAACTTTCAACGCAACCATAGCTGAGAAGCTAGGAAACAGAGGAATTATGTTTATGAAGCTCTGTGTGAATTATATAAATCCATCTGTGTAGGTGACAGAGGAATGATCACAGATATTAAAGATAAACCTGCTCAGTTCAGGGGTAAAACAGCAAAGCTTTTACTTTATTACTCTGGTTTTTAATTTATCCTCCAACAGGTCCAAAATGATAAACATCCTCATCATTTATAAGCTTTACAGTTTTGATTTTAGTTGAAGTGATCCCCATAAAATAGATTCAACAGCTCCAAAAGGACCAGGATCAATAAACAATGCTACTCTTGTTCTGCCAAAAGCTTTCCCCCTACAACACAATTAAATAACAAATTTTCAAAGAGTTTGGAGGACAAATATGTGTACAGAAGCAATCTTTCCAAGAATCAAAACAATCAGCTGTGATTCAGACACAAAAACTTAGAAATCAATTGGCAAAAAATAATAAATCTTGATCTGTGTAGCAGAGGAAGGCCAAGAACAATTTCCTCTGCAGACAATAAATTACTCTACAGAAAAAATCTGTTACACGTCACATCGACACTGAAATGAGATAGATCTAAAGCACCTGGTTCAAAACTGTTTCTGCAAACTGGAGCTGGAAGGCCTGCAGATTAATAAACTCAAAAAATGGTTTAAAATAGTCCACAAAAATTCTAAATACTTTAACCTTGCAGTCATGTTTTTGCTGCAACCGCCCTTTTTTTAAAATCTGTGCAAAAAACACTAAAAATGGCAAAAACCCTACTTATTATTTTTGATTTTAAAATAGTCTTTATTCAAGTTTAATTAGTTGAAATGTTTGTAAATATGTTGCAAGATTCTAATAAATATATCATGCTGCACACAAAAGCATGCAGTAGCCTAAAACCACCACCGATCAGTTGACTCCCATCAGGAGCATCATATTTAACATGCATGTTAAATTAACTTGCTGTTGCGTGCACGTGCAGTCTTGTGTGGGGAAAATATGCTTTTTCTTTACCAAATGAATATTATTGGGTTTTTTGACTCTTTGCTCTAAAAGAAAATCTACCAGCCAGTGAATTAAATGTAAACTACTGAAGCAAAAGTATGAAAAGTAGCCACACAACACTAGAAAAGCAGAAGCCACCAACATAGATTGTTCCCATCCACACACACACACACACACACACACACACACACACACACACACACACACACACACACACACACAACACCTGGGCTACCACAGACATAAAATGAAACTTACCTCTAACTAGACTTTTACGGGTCCATATTTGGACCCCAAATCCATCACGACAGTGTTTTAGTAAAAACAAAAAATGACAGAAATTAAAAATGTGGCTAGATGACGAGGATGGATGGCATGCAGATGTCAGCAGATCTGAACAGGATGTTCTCTTAAATACGTGACTATTACAACTTTTCCTCCTGAATGACAGCAGCAAGACAAGCAAGCATCAACAAGAGGTGAAAATGTTTGGCCCAAAAACAAATGAGGTAGATGAGATACAGAAAAAAAAAACCTTATTATTACTAAAAAGGCTCCATCTACACCTTTAAAGTTAATGTAGTTGTAATTTTTTTTTTTGTTTTCAAAGGCAAAATGGACATTTCTTATAAATGTGAAGAGATCTGGGTTAGTCTTATTAAACAGCTTCTATTTACAGCACAGCCGCCCAAATCTGCCAAGTTTGATTTATTGACGTTGTCCTTGAAGGATGATATGTTTTCTTCTTTTCTGCGTGCTTTGGCTCATTTAAGTATCTGTAATTTGTATTTAATGAGCCAAAAAACGCTGTAAGCTTTGCAGCCATCTGTCTGACTTTTTAAGGAAACATTAAGATTCAGAAAACACGATTTGAGGTTGCATGACAGATGAACAAACGGGAAAAGAATCAGGAAAAATAAAATGGTTCCAGTTTAGGAAGCATGTTCCTGAAATTCTAACAAATTATGTAGGAGTTTAAAATCTTTACACCGTTTCATAATAACTGAAACTCAATCAGGTGTCAGATTAGAAACTACAACCTCCTTAAAATTCAGGTAAATTATGGCAACAAAGCAGAGAAAATGTTTACTTGTCAAAGCTGCAACCAAAATATACACTGACCAGCCATTATTAGATACACCTGTTGAATTACTTAACACAAATACTGTATTGTCCCAAATATAGGACAAGGTTTCTTTCATTAAAAATAATGTGAAAATGACACATTCCGATAGTTGTTTGGGATCATTACACGACCAGAACAGCAGAGGGCGCTAGCCGAACAGAGCAGATTGGATTAGGCGAGTTAACAGACAACTGAGATAGAATTTCGATGCTAATTTTAAGATAATGGTGGTCAATGCAGCAGAGGTGTCAAACAGCTGTCAGGCAGCCAGGAAATATGGAGTTATGGAGTGAAATGTCTGAAGATGGCGCATCGTGGAGATGACGTTCTGTGGGAGGAGACGGGA
Organism: Callopanchax toddi; assembly: GCA_006937965.1. Classification (NCBI taxonomy): domain Eukaryota; kingdom Metazoa; phylum Chordata; class Actinopteri; order Cyprinodontiformes; family Nothobranchiidae; genus Callopanchax; species Callopanchax toddi. The sequence goes on from SSNR01000340.1 coordinate 208,165, forward strand.
CCGCAGCGAGGAAGAGGATGTCTGTGAGTTAAAGGCAAACACACACATGCCCCGCCCCCATAGCAACCGCTCACCGGCAACTCTCAGACTCATAAAAACTGCTCTATTCACACAAAACAAACACAATAACTCACAAAACCTCAAACATAACCTCAAAACACAACAACTATAACCAGTCCATTACAGTATAATTGAATGACTTTCTCAAAATTTCTATAAAAACAGTTTCTTTAAAAAGTGAATTTTGTCTTTTCTGAAGATTAGTCTTGGATCTTATAATCGGGGTCGTTCTATATTCGGGTCAATACGGTATCTAATCAGCCAATCACAGGGCAGCAACTCTATCCATTTAAGCATCTAGACGTGGTGAAGACGACCTACTGAAGTTCAAACTGAGCATCAGAATGGAGAAGACAGGGGATTTAAGTGACTTTGAATGTTGGTCTGAGTACTTCAGAATCTTCTGATCTGCTGGGATTTTCACCCACAACCATCTCTAGGATGTACAAAGTTGGATAATGCTCCATAACGCAAAGATCAGATCACCTCAAACTGGTTTTCTAGAACATAACGATGAGTTCGCTGGACTCCCTTCAGCCATACACTCACCAGATCTCAATCCAGTCCAGAACCTTTGGGGAGCTGTCATGAAAATACGACCCAGAACCACTGAGGAATGTTTCCAATGCCTTAAAAGAACGAAGGCAGCGCTGAAGGCAAAAGGGGGTCCAAACTGGTGAACCTAATAAAGGTACAACAACTATTTTTTTTACAAATACAATAAAAAGGATTGAAGAGACTAACAAATGCAAAAGCTATGATGAAGGATTGTTTATGAATGAGATAAAAAAGAAAATCCTCTTTTGGTTTTCTTTCTCCAACTGTCCCTCATTTTTCCCAACGCCTCCTGTTTCTTTCCTCATCAGCTGCCTGAGGCTTACAGCGAGACTCGTCACCCAGCTGTCCTGGAGGGACGAGGGACAGAGAGGCAAAACGGACACACTCGCATCCACACTCTGGGTAGTGTAGCGCCCCCCGGGCTTCTCTCAGAGTCTGACGAGCTAAAAATAGCCCTGAACCGTGGGATTCGTCCTCAATTTTAACTCCTGAATGTAGGTTGAGTCTAATGGATTTGAGTGCAGAAATCTGAGGTGAGATTTATTCAGTTAAAAAAAAAAATCTCTTTGATAAACCGTTTTCTGAGATTTGTATTAATCACTTAAGACTTTGCTTGAATTTTTACAACAGAAATCCTTCTTTCAAACACAATATAATAAATAACCTCCCAATCAACAAGACTATAAACAGCTGAGTGAAGTTTACATGAATTTCAATCTCAAGATGAATATTATCTGTTATTAACAAGTTCATTTGGTGATCTGTTATGTCAGAAAATGTATGCATGCTAAAACTAAATGCCTAGAATTTGATACACAACTGCAAGAATCCGACTCTGCTGTTGTCCAGGAGTGACTGTTGATGTTATTACATGAGGGGTTGTTCGTTTTCAAAGGGCAGATCACAGGAATAGTTTCTCGTGTTCCTGCTGTGAAACCTGTATTATTACAACGCTAGTGTTACAATAAAAACTGCTGCAGGCTCTGAAAGTCTGAATCAAAGATTTTCTATCACATTTTCTGTTTCTGACTGAGAAGTTCAACTTCTACTCAGATCGTTTCCAGTGGATTGATCGGACGGTAAAAATCAAGCGAACCACTCTCGACTCACTTTGTCTTCTTCCGGATTTCCTCCACCAGCTGTTTGATGTGATCCTCCATGAACTCGATCTTTTCCTGCTTTCGCGCCAAAGCTTTCTGCAGACGGACTATGCGCTCCACTAGCACGGCCTTGTCCACCTCAGGGAAGCTGTCCACAACCATCATAGAGGGACCCGACTGGCTCTCTGGTGAGCGCTCTTCAACGCTATTGCTCCCACCGTGGCGCGCATTTAAGGAACCTGGGGAGTTGGGAGGGATAAAGATAGATAATAACTCATAAAATTGTGTAACAACTTCCTGAATGTTCCATTTTTGTAATATGTATTTGTTTGTAGGGATGTTCTACATGAGAAATCTCCCTTTAAGTATAATAATCACATAAAATTTTGACAAAAATATAGTGTTTTGTTTTAATACTAACCAAATCTCAGAGCAGTACCTGAGGAACTGGAGCGACTGCCCATGCTGCTAGCATCCCTGTCGCACCCTCCGTTCTCCACTTGCTCCAGCCTCTTCCGAGCTGCAAGGACAAAGAAATTAAACTCCATCAACTGTTTTCACACATGTACTAAAGCTCAGAAAGTTTCCAGACACATTCTGAAGAGAAAACAAACGAAAGCACAAAAAATCTGCAACATTTGGTCCTCGGTTTCGCAGGGATTTCTTGGCCAGCTACTTCAAAGAAACACTGCTTATCCATCAGGATCTAACCAGACATGTTGTCTGCATATGTGTGAAGGACAACTGTGAAATTAGTCGAATGCAATGATTTTACTGATAAAAATCAACTGCAGTACTGAGGAGAAAATTACTAATGTTTCAGAGGTGATAGTCTCCAAAGTTCTGTTTGACACGATCAATCAGATAGTTTCACCTAAAACGCCCCAAATCCCTGTGTTCTCAAGGTCTGATTGTAACAACTTTCTTTCATTCTTTGAGAACAAAATTAGAAACATCAGGTCAGGTTTCTCACCCCATCTGCTCCCTGTTCTCCCATCCACCCTCCTCCTTTCCATACCTGGTCCTTCTTCACACCTGTTCATTTTCAGAACATCTGTCTCATTCTTAAAAACATGAAACAATCTTCAAGCCCAGTTGATATTCTCCCAACCTCTTTGCTTCTTAAAGCTTTTGACCTAGTTGGCCCATGCATTGTTGATTTTATTAATCTATCCCTCCAAACCGGCTCCGTCCCCTCCATCTTTAAACACGCTGTTATTGAACCCATCCTTAAAAAACCCAGTCTGGACTCCTCTCAGCCAAATAACTACAGGCCCATTTCCAAACTGAGCTATATCTCTAAATTTTTAGAAAGATTCGTGGCTGATCAGCTGGCCTCTTTTCTGGAACAACACAACATTTTTGATAAATTCCAATCTGGTTTCCGTAAAAAACATTCAACAGAAACAGCTTTACTCAAAGTATCCAGTAACATCATGATGGCAGCAGACTCCGGGGAGTTTACAGTCTTAGTTTTGTTGGACCTTTCTGTTGATCACAGCACCTTAATGAACAGACTCCGTGACTTGGTGGGGATCTCTGGAACAGTTTTAGACTGGTTCAGATCGAACCTCTCAAACAGAAGTTTCAGTGTCCATATAAACAACATCATGTCAGATACTACAGATCTGTTCTGTGGGGTACCCCAAGGCTCTGTTCTGGGTCCACTCCTGTTTTTACTATATCTCCATCCTCTTGGACAGATCATTAATAGATGTCACAATGTCTCCTACCACCTTTATGCAGATGACATTCAGCTGTACTGCTCCTTCAAGGACTCAGAGTTCTACAAACTGTCTGAACTACTGGAGTGTCTGTCAGCTATTACTAACTGGTTAGAAAATAACTTCCTTCAGTTAAACCCTGAAACGACTGAATGTCTGATTGTTGCCCCTGATAGGATGGTCCCTCTGATCAGTCAACATATTGGACATTTAAGTTCTGCTGTAAAGTCAAACCTGAGGAATCTGGGTGTTATTTTTGACCAATCAATGTCTCTTGAAGGTCACTCAAGACAGCTGGTCAGAAACTGTTTTTATCGTCTGAGAAATATTTCCAAACTGAGAAAGTTGGTGTCAAAACCTGAACTGGAAATGGTTCTTCATGCTTTTATCTCCTTCCGTCTAGATCACTGTAACATACTTTTCACATGTTTGAACCAAAAAGCCCTTTATGGCCTTCAGCTGGTCCAGAACTCTGCAGCGAGGCTCCTCACTGGAGCAAACAGGAAAGATCACATCACTCCTATTCTGAGGTCTCTGACTGGTTACCTGTTAAATGTAGAGTTCATTTTAAAATCCTGACTCTAACTTTCAGGGCCCTACATGGTCAAGCTCCTCTTTATGTTACTGAACTGATAAAGTCATACGCTCCAACCCGAGCTCTCAGGTCCACAGACCAGAATCTCCTAACAGTTCCAAGGACCAGATGTAAAAGTCGAGGTGATCGCTCCTTCCAGTCTGTTGCACCGCGACTTTGGAATGACCTTCCTTTAGTTTTACGCTGTATAGACAGTCTGGACTCCTTTAAAAAGCAGTTGAAGACCCAATTACTCAAAACTGCTTTTAAATAACTATTTTGTGTTCTCTTGTTGTTGTTTAATGATTTTGATTTGTAATGATATTTTGTTTAATTGATTTTATTTGTTTTATCATGTTTGATTCTGTTTTCTGTGAAGCACTTTGTGATTTTTTCTGTGAAAGGTGCTATATAAATAAACTTTACTTACTTACTTACTTACTATAGTGAGGAACTTTATGTTTTAGCTTAATGAAAAACAGCAACAAAAACAAAGTATGAGGAAGATGGAGGTTGCTATCTCACCAACCTTGTGTTAGTTGTTTTGTGAGGTCTTTGATGTTGGCTGCTTGTTTCCGTTTCTGAGTCACCAGCTCGTCTCTCAGCTCCTCCACTCTGGTTTTCAGTTGGCCCACCTCAGTCTGCAGAGCTGCCCGCTCCTCCTGCAGAGCCTGCACCTCCTGCTGCCTCAGCACCTCTTCCTGTTTCAGCTGCCGCGACTGCAAGGAGCAAAGACAAACAAATAAATATATTAGGATGAAAGATGATGTGGCAGTGATTCATCTTCAAGTCTGTGTGAGATTTTTTTAATCTTAAAATGATTTTCAAAGGTAAAAACAACAAAAACGTTCATGATGAGCTTCAGTTTTCACTGATTAAAGAGACCACTGTGTGTGTGTGTGTGTGTGCGTGCGTGCGTGCGTGCACGCGCTCAGAGCAGTCTGACCTTGTCATCCAGCTGCCTGCTGGTCTCTTCCAGCTTTCCTTGGAGCTCCGTGAAGCTGCTGGTGACCTGATCCAGCTGAGACTGCAGCGCGTTGCTCTCAGACTGCAGCTGGGCGTTTTTGCTGCTCAGCTTCTCGGTGAAGCCGAGTAACTCAGCCTCACGTTCTCTGCTGCCCTGAACGTCCCGCTGGAGGTCAGCTATCTGACTGGTCAGGCTGTCTACTTCCTCCTGGAGTGACGTGATCTCCTGTTTGTCACTGAATACAGGAAAGACGGATTGTAGAAATACTTTATTGATCTCGGGAGAAATAAGAGTTTAAATAGGATATTTGCTTGTAATAAATCTGCATTAAATGCAACATATTATTTAAATGAATCTAATTTATAGTCTAACATCATGCAAATTATGAACTTAAAAAAGCCTAAACGCATCAGAATGTTACAAATGTTTCTTAAGTTGTTTCTGGACTCAAAAATACTTTTAGTATAAATTTATTTTGATAAAAAAAGAAGAGTACACCATTAGCCAACCAATTTAACTGTCTGATATTTGCCTCTTTTTAAATATTGAGCATGGCCGTGCATATTTAATCAATTACCAAGAAGGAACATTAACATTCAGCAGCAGCTGCTGCTGCTTCGCCCAGTGCAGAACAGTTTAGCTTTTAAAGCATGAATGTTCTTCTAGATAAGTGCCAAAGTTCTTCTAAGTGTTCTTAAATAGAAAAGTTTATTTTAAAATGATTTTTCTGTCATTTTGAAGTGTGTTTCCATGTTCCTGAAGGTCCTCAGTGTGGAGAAATAAACTTTGCTTCCTTCAGGACTAACAAGAAAACAGCCAGTTCAATCAGTTTATGCTAAGTTTATTTATAGATTCTGCACTACCATTACATGGTTATTTACAAGGAGCTATGTGGTTTTATACAAGCAGCAGCACAATGCAGCACTTATGATGCATTTAGGGGTCAAATCTGATCAGGATTTCTTAATACTTATGTCAAAATAACCATGTACTGTGAAACTGACAGTCATGTTAAAGCTAATCAGATGTGTTCCATTCAGACAAGCCATTTCAGCCAGTCAATAGATCCAGATTATTGCTGTTTTAGAGGAAAACCTGTCAGATTTTGACCTCTGGATGAACTGAAAGAGCAACATTTTGCATGCTGGTCATATTTATACTTACTTTTATAACTTCTACACAGTAACTGACTAAGATGTGAGGTAAAACAAACTTATAAAGAATGCATTTCTATTGGTTGAAAACAACTGTCATGTCCTGTAAGCTCCAAATAAATCCCTGATCAACCTGTGAATATTCATTAAATTCTGCACGGTTCTATCAAAACAGTTCTTCTTGCTATAATGAAAATGTCCTCTCATGACCAATAAGTAAAGTGTGTCGATGTACCGTTGATGCTGCTCCTGAAGCGCAGTGACCTCTTCTAGTTTCTCCCTCTGGCGACCAATCTCAGCCTTCTGCCGGTTTATGATCTCCCTGTATTTGCTCAGCTCGTCTTCCCATCGCGGACGCTCGTCCTCCAGACACTTTAGCTGTGAATCCAGACACCCTCGTTACACAGACGTCACTTTACTAAACTCACGCAGGTGTTTAAGCGTTAACCTATGAGACAAACCTTCGTGCGAAGAGTTTCGAGCTCATCCATGCTTTCTTTGTAGCTCCTCTTTAGCTCCTCCAGCTCTTTAGCCTTCGCTCGATGCATCTGTCACACAATGAGATCAGTAGGCTTAAAAACAGATCACTTTTGACTAATATTACAGAAAGATTTGACTCATGTAGATTTACATTTGTCAGAGTTTATAAAGTTACATAATTTCCTCCATTAAAGTCCATTTTCCTATGCATTCAATAGGGGTGTGAAAGCTATATTTTTACGTTTCATCTTTAACAAAGTGGCGCTACTCAACTTCTCCAAGAAGTCATTAGAAACCTCTTTTAGATCCCAGAAAACACAGCAGTAACTTCACAGCTAATCTAAATGCCATCACCCCAAACAGTTCTGTTTGCATAATTTATGGTTTCGCTGCATCGTCACGTGTGCATGACATACAAAAGGAAATAAATATAGGTCTGTGCTGACGTATTCATCGGCAGGGAGGTGACATAGGCCAAAAAAATAAAGATCAACGCTAAAAAAGTGGCCTAAAAACAAGCTGCACACAGTCAGGGTGGCAACTAACTGAGAATCAGTCAAAGTTTATCAGCAATAAAATGACATTCATTTAGCAAAAATGCATTACTGTGGCTAGTAATAATTAAACTTCTGAAGACATTTAAAGAATTTGTGAACACCCTGATGTCTTCTGGGTGAAACATGCAGCCTAATATTGATTATTTCCAGGTCATTTATTTTTAAAGTCTGACTCCCGTTAGAGTGTAGCTCTGAGTAAAGCAGGCCACCGAGTTGTGAGTGTGTCAGAGCAACCGACTGAGATTCAGAGTTAGAGCAATACCACCTTAAAATATAAGCTTTAACCACAGCTATCAATGAAAGACTGAATTATAGTGGAAGAGAAAAAGGGACAAACCTACATTATGGTTCGTTTTCTGTAAACTATCATAATGTTTGGTTTCTTGCATCAAATAAAGATTTAAAGTGAGCTTAAAGCTGCATTACAGCTGATTTAGTTATTATAAGAGTGCATAAATATAATACTATATTATAATTAACCATACAATATATAATCCCTCTAATTAATAGGAAATTTCTCAGCTAGTTGATTGTAAAATGTCTCATAAAATGTCAAAACTTTTACAGATCCTAATGTTTACATATCCAGATAAAACGTTCAAAAAGATTCAGATTTTTGGCCTTAAACGATGGAGATGATTGGTTTGTGTTTGTGAGAAAGCGTCACCTCTAACTGGTCCGTTTGCTCCTGCTTGTGTTTCTCCAGCTCTCCCTTGGTCTCTCGGAGTTTAGCATCTAGCTCATTGGACCTGAGCTCCTCTGACTCCTAAAGGAGAGTAGAGTCACACTTTCAGAAACACGAGGATAAAGACATAAACACATGGTGGGAACAATTAATCAACACATATTGAAAAGGTTATTTTTAGATGCTCTCCTGTGGTAAATGATTTGTTCCTGTATCCTATGAAGCACAAACAACTGATGACAGAAGGCCGTAACTCAAACACTTGACAAAGCTAACGCAGCTCTTTACCACCATCATAAGGTTCACATGAAAACTGCCTCCTTCCTAAAAAGACTAGATCTATCCTGTTCTGAAAAAAAGGATTTCATCAGAAAAAAGTGAGAACTTCTTTCAAATACAAGTATGCAAACTTAGGCCTGGACGATATAGAAAAAAAGCCTATCGATAAAAAATTTCATATTGGTCGATAATCGATATTATTGAAAATATTAAAGGGCCCATGGCTCCATATTTAAATCAATTTATATTAAACAGGTGTAATCTTTGATGCCTCTAGATTAGCGTTGCACCATAACTCAAAATACGCTGTAATTATTTCCTAACGAGCAACTCAGAGATCAGAAAAAAGCGCCGCCTTCCGGTTCTGCTGGGTTTCTCCTTATTTGGCAGCCTGACACTTCTGCTGCAGCAGGGGGCAGTGCCGTCGTGTGAAAGAGAAACGAAACTGAAACTAAACACTACACGGTCTATGGGCAATGGCGGCGGCACTGCCTCGCTCCAGTTGTCGTGAACGTGCATGTGGGTGGAGAATTTACCATATAAGCAAGTCCTGATCGCTATGACCTCATAGCGGGCTGGAGTGAAAAAAACGGTTTGAAACCTGGGTCTGAAATCTTGAAGAGCTTCTCACTGGCTGTACTAGGAGACAGACGTTTTTTGCTCTGGCATGTTTAAGGTGAGAACTAGGGATGTCCCGATCCGATCACGTGATCGGAAATCGGCCCCGATCACGTGATTTTGGACTCGATCGGTATCGGACGTCACCTCCCGATTTTGACTCGGGTTTCCTCTACATGCGCACCGCCCCGCCAAAATAAAAGCCGCTATGCCTTCAGAAGGAAGTTTGGGTTTTTTAAATATATGTTAAACAATCTAAAGCACATGGGATTTATATATAGTCTATATTTGTGCACTTATATTAACCATAATCAGTCTGAATCAGTTTCCGCCGGTCCAGGAGGAGGGAGGGACCGGGAGACACGCGAACTTATCCAGCAGCGACCGAGTTCGCTGCTCTCTCCACACCCACCGGGACTCGTCCTCCCCCTGAACGGAAAGCAGCCAAGCACCGACGGGAGTGCTCTGTCTGGAGGAGGCGGAGAGGCCGGCGTGGAGCGAGTCATCCCTGCGCTAACTCGTTCCCCCTACGTCGCGTCTCCCTCCAGGCTCAGAGGAGATTCCGCTGAGTGCTGCAGGTACACCACGTCACAACACCCGCCCTCCGTCGGGAAAAATTGAGCGATGTTAAGATTTTTAAAAAGCGCTTTCTGAGGAGGAGCTTCCTGATTAAATGTCGCTCCAAAACGATTTCTCCAAATAGTCTAATTAAGAAGTTGTTCAGAGCTGCTGCAGTCAGAGGATAAAGCAGCAGGAGGAGGAGTGAAGGAGAAGCTGATGACTTAAGAAATGATCCGGGTCATTGTCAGTTAACAAGTTTGTTCTTTCTGGGCAAAAAATCCACCAGAGTGTTAAAATAATGTTGACATTTTTTCTGCACCTGAACATCTGTAGGAAAAAAAAGATTTTCCTCAAAAAGTTACTTTAACCACAAACTAATTTTGTGCACAGAGAATATATGTTTAAGTATTTAAACATATATGGATATGATAGAATATACAGATGGATGGATTTATGTCTGCAGCATGACATCATTTTGTTACTTGTTTGTTTTTATTAGTTAAACATCAGCAAAGTAGAAGCAGAAGCAGCTTGAAGCAGAAAGTGTGAGTATGTCTGTGTCTGGAGGCATTATAAAGTTGATCACAACAACATATTAAAAAGATCGGATCGGGATTCGGGATCGGCAGATCTTCAAAATCTAATGACTCAGACTCGGACTCGAGGGCAAAAAAACCTGATCGGGACATCCCTAGTGAGAACTCAACGTTGCAACGTGATAGATAAGTCAGAAAACACGGAAAACGATGCCATGGGACCTTTAAAACATGTAGAAAATATATTGTAAGTGCAGCCCTGGTCATTTTATGTTATTCCTTAATTAATTCATTTTAATAAACAACACATAAAATAAAGAACATAAAAATTGAATTCATTTTAAGCTGTCATTCAAACATTTTAATCAAACTGAGGTCTGGTCGTCCTGAATAATTAGGTTAATTGATCAGGATGAGTCGACAGCAGAGAGAGAGAGGGGGAAAACTTGTGTCATAATTATAAAAAACAATCATTTTGATTTTTTTCTGACTAAAAAAATAAGGTTTGATAAGTTTAGACGCAGGAAAAGTGTTGACGGCTCATGAAATGCAGCGGTCAGCGTGAGGCGCAAGCCCCCCTCCCTCCCATCCGATGCTGAAGCCTGGAGTTGGTTTATTATTTTGGGACATGATTGACAAATTAACAACTCGGGTCAGGTTCGTCTGAATCTTACATGTGTCGGTGCGTCCTGAGTCCAGGCTTCAAGTGCTTTGAGTCATTTTGGGGTTGTCGCGTTTATCAGAAGCAAGTAATCCCAGTTTGGTTAGCTTTGTGCTGCAGACGGAGTTTTCTCCACCTCCTCCAACGTGGAGACGCAGCTCGTCCTGCGGCTTTGAACAGCTCAGATGATAAAACCAGCTGGTTGTGTTACCAGACTTGGTTTTTATCTTTTCTCTGCTAATTTAGCAAACGACCGTTGTTTGGTTTTTGTCAGAAATTTGCGGTTGAACTACTGAAACTATTTTCAGAACAGTTTCCTCCACAGTGAGCTCCTCTCTAAGTTACCTGCTCTGTTTTGGTCTGAGAGGGGAGGGGCTTAGTGATGGAGAAGCCTGGGTCTGTGCTTCTGATTGGTTAGGAGTAAGCAATGACTCTAGTGTCACGTTACCCGGTTGGATGAAATGAAAAAAGACAGGAAACTTTTTTTAGTTAACTTTTTATCGACCCGTTTTTTTTTTTGGTTTGTTTGTTTGTTTTTAATTGAGCTTCCCGTCTATCGATAGATATATATTGATATTGAATTATCGTCCAGGCCGATGCAAACTGTAGTCTTACTTCCAAAAAGAAACACAGAAGAACAAGCAGTCTTTAGATACAAACCTGATATGTTCGAATCATGTCCTGGCAATTCTTACGAATCTGTTCCGTCTCCTCTTTCGCCTGAACCAACTTGGATGTTGTTTCTCTCAACCGGTCCTTTGTTTCCTAGTTGATTTACACACACACGCACACATAAATGATTTGAACGTACACATCAACAGCATAAAGAGCACAAAAAGCAGCTAAAACTCTGGTCACCAGCAGCTGAGTTTTTGTTCCTGTCTGTGTTTATAGTTGTTGATGTTCTTGCAAGCTGTTAAAAATAAAACCATTAAAATAACAAAAAACATATTAAGCAATAATGATGTTTCCTTGCAGGTTCATTACAATACAATTCTCATTTCATTTCCCCCTCAATCACACTAATAATGTCATTTTATGGGGAGTCTTCAGACATAAATGAATGAATAAAATGTCAAACAGACATGTTAAGGTTTGTCCTTTAAATTTTATTAGAAATGTTTACAATGTAAATGAAAGCTACCACCCTTAAACAAGAACAGTAAATGAGTTAAATTTGTCATTTAATTCCAGTGAATTCTTTGAATAAGATTTGACTGCAGCTTGTTGAGGTGACAGCTGTTTCTAAAGCAGCATCTGAAGCAAATGAGCAAGTAAAATTTGTTTACATTTACAAAATGACAGAGAAGCTCAAAAATAATACAAGACAGGCAGCAGACTAAAAACCAGCACAGACACTGTTGTACTGAGTGGAAATAAAGCTGATGCAGTTGATGTCCTTTAAAATAAAACTCAAGATGTCTATCAGATGTCAGTTCTGATAAATGAATGTGCTTTAGGAGTTTACATTGAATTAGGATTTCTCATCTGAACTGTCATAGAACAGTTCAGAAAGTGAGTCATGTCCTTGTGGCGGCTTACAGCTGTTCTTTGTCATAAAGTAGTTCGGAGTCTAATATAGTACCTGTAATTCCTTCGTGTTACTTTTATTTTCACTTACAGTCGATATATTTACTGAGGTCACTAGGCAGACTTAGTATCACTACTGAGTGAGTTTTAAGGACTTTTTTTTCCTCACAATGCTAGTTGTTACCATTCACTTACAGTGTTTTATGCTAAGCTAAAGCTAATGGAGTACTGCTGGATCAGGATAACGGCTGGGCTGTTTACAACTTGTTTTTGCCCACTGATCTAACTATGAGGAATATGACAATAGACAAAAAAAAATCACTTTGGTTGGAATATCCCTTTAAATGTATTTATCTCAGGTGGAGGGACTCTGGAAACTGAAATCTTGCCTAAAATGAGTCACTATGCCATTAAAACAACTTTAATATAAAAACAATCTGAAATCTCTAGACCCTTGTTTCTGTTTCAAAGTCACATACTATACCAAACTGTGATATTTACAGGTTGTATAATACAGAAAGGTTTGACATTTATGAACAAGTGGAAGATGGCTGTTCTGTTTGAAGAAAATACAAAAAGCTGTTCCGGTACCTTATGAGCATCTGCTTCACTCTTCAGTTTGTTCTGAGCCCATTTGACTTTGATGAGATGGGAGTTGATCTCATCTTTTAACTTTTCCACCTCTCGTGTCAACCTGCCAACCTCGCCTTCCTTTACACACAGAGGTACAGGTGAGATCATCATTAATGCAAAACAGGATGCAGCTTAGTGGAAGTTTGTGACATTTCAATGTATTTTCAAAGTATAAATCATTCACCTTAGCGTCGTACAGCTGCTGCAGACGTCCTTTCTCCTGAGCCAGCTGATTTCCTCGGAGAGCCTGGCGGTCCACTTCCTTAACGGCCTCCCTCAGCCTCTTCTCCAAACCCTCCTTATCTCGCCTCAGGTCAAGGGCTTCCTTCTCCCCCCGAACGTATTTCATCACCATGGTTTCCTTCTCTTGGCGGGCTTCATCACACTTCTTGTTCACCTAAAAGTGTTCATATCAAAGTTCTTTAGCCAACATAATCATCCAAAGAGCAGAAAATATTTTTAAATATCCTCTGATAAATTGAAAATAGGGTCTACTGAGAGTATCAGCTGGGTAAATACTGTCATCCTGATTACCTACATTCAGTCAGGCAGTGTTTAAATACTGGGTCAGTCATGATCAGGCGTACATCCCTGTGCTTTCTTCTTTCTGGTACCATCTACTTAAAACACCAGTGCAAAATGACAATTTGTCCTCTGATCAGTTAACTATTAGCTTAGAATCACTGACTGCACCAGCGCAGTGACACAACCACAAGTCAGCAAACTGAACAGATTCTCAATGTTCTCACTTTTAGCAGGTTGTTTAATTAGTTTCACAATCAGTTATTTTGCACAAAGCATCAAAAAATGAACATAGGCAAATGTTCAGAACCTCGAGGCAGCAGCACTCTATTAAGACTGGGTCACTGTCTGAATGGGAGCGAGGACTGCTACAAGCAAAGGTCTTAAAAGTGCAAAAATCTAACTCATTTTGTTCACTGAACAGTGAAATTAAAAACTGTGCAGTGTGACAAAACTGTCAAGAGAAAAGCGCCTGACATGGTTTCAACCAGGTGTGCAAAAATCAGGGGGGGGGAGGAAAATGTTTCTCCTGTACTATTCGCTTAATAAGTGATTAAATCTGCAATAAGAAGAGAAAATACCTGGAACATTTAGCGGCTAGTTTGTGTAAACGTTCACAATAACAAAGAAAAAGACTAATATTTAAAGGCGTTGAGCTATAAATTAACATAAAAGCCATCCATGGGAGTGGTTTACCAGGTTTTCCCAACTCCCTGGGTAAAGATCAAGAAAGTTCTGATCCAGAATCTGCAGGACACGCCTGGAACAAACCCTAATCCACACTCTGCTCTTCAACCCACAAGATCAAAAACAAAACACCAGCCAGCACACAACAAACCAACCAGCTGACTAAAAAAATATCAGAAATCCTGTTAATAAAGTTGTTTAAACAAGTTTGTAAAAAAGTATCACTTAAAACAGCTTTTTAAAAAAATGTCCAACAAACTCTGAAATGCTGAATGTAGAAAACATACACAACATGCAAAATAAGGGTTTAACTTGGAAAAACAAAGTTGCAAGACAAGTTTGTTGAGAGGTTTCAGAGCATTTAGCGCCCAGTCGTACCTGTTCTATCCGGTAAGTCGTCTCCTTCTGCAGCTGCTGGAAAGCGGCTTTAGCAGTCTGCTCCTGGTGGGCGAGTTTAGCCTGAGACTCCTTCAGCTCCTTCAGCAGCTCCTCCACCCTGCCCTCCAGCTGCAAACACAAAGGAAAAGCAACCTGTTAGGTAGTTTCTACATCTGGACCACACCTGAGACAACCTGCTATGCTGGGTTACAGCTGACGCAAAACACTGAAGGCTAATTATATTCCATCAGAAGTAATATCATCTGCAGTCTAAAAAGTTAAAAAGGTAAAATTCCCTTAAATGTTTAACCTATAAAATGATTTGATTTATGATTCTGAAACAAAAAAGCAAACAGAGAGTCTCTTACATAAACCATGCTGACAAGAATCAAGCATGACCCGGTAATTGTTCCATCCATGGCAACAGACATTTTAATTCAGACCTCATGAATGGGAAAGCACTCGTGTTTAGGAGTGCTTTGGAAATCTAATCAAGGAGATGCAAGAAGGAAAAAAATAAATGAGGACAAAAACACAAACAAAACGCATGTGATCAGGATCCAGAATGATTGTCTCCTCCTGGACAGGCGGCTTGGTTTGACGTCCTTAATTATCAGCCTCGCAGAACCCGAAATTTAATCAAACTGGAGTTATTGTGACAGGAGCGGCTTAATGAGATCTGTCCGTTTGGTTTGTCTTTCAGAAAAAAAAGTCTTGTGTGTTACATTTGAGACAAGTGAAATCTGTGCCAACAGTTTTTATAGTCTTAAATTTTAGTAGCATAGAAAAACAAAGAATTAAAGGGACCTTTTTGATGATGCCCATGTGTTGCTTTTCCGTTTCCGTCCTCTTCTTCAACTCGTCCCTCATGTTGTCTTTCTCTGAGCAGATACCCAGTATCAGCTCCTGGTGTCTCTTGTTCTCCTCAAGCAGCCTTGGACAACAGAAAGTCCAAATTTAGATAATAGCTATTAAGGTCAAACACACACAGAAAACTATTTATGTTCATCTCAAACTTGTTTAAAGTGTCAGATTAACATAAACAGATGTTTATAAAGAGTCAGAGCTGCCAAAAACTCATAATCTGACCCATTTAGGAGACATTATAATATTGTTCACATTCAGCTGTTTAAAAAGACAACATACATGCAACTAATACTTCCTGAAAAGTACCAACTTACTTCTGAATAGCTTTCTCCTGTTGTGCATACTTGTACTGCACGCACTTCTCAAAGACCATCATGCAGCCTTCCTGGTCAGCTGGGAGTCCATTAACAGGTGGGCTCCCTTTTCTCTCTCCTCTGCTTTCCCCTTCAGGCAGCTGACAAGCCAGCAGCTCCGACTCAAGCTCGTCCAGCAGGGACTCTTGTGACAGCGAGCGCTGGATTTGCGAAATAAGCTTCCGGCTGCAGTCGGTGTCAAAAGGGCTCGACGAGGAATGCGAGGGGATCGAGTTGTTGGCACCGGTCTGAGGACTGGAAGCAGGCGAGGAGCTGAGTGTGTCAGAGTTTGGTGTAGAGGGGCCATTAGAGATCCCAGACGTCGTAGTAGAGTCTGTTGGGGAAGTTTTTGAAGTGCTTTGGACAGAACAGGGTGAAGGGCTTTCAGCTGAGTCGCTGTTATCTGCAGGAGATGACTCTGCAGAACTGGTTACCAGAAGCATTGGCTGCTCTGTGCTATTTTGAGTTTCTGCATCAAAAGTCAATAATGTCTCTATTGTCCCTTCAAGAACAGAAGAAGAGGTTTCCGATACATTCTGACAGGTGACAGGAGATCTCAAAACAGATGAATCTTCATCTGGAAGACTAAGTAGAGGTCTATCACTTTCAGGTAAAACTATACTGGCATCATATTTAACATCAGAAACTACCTCCTCCTCCTCTTCTAGATGCTCCTGGATGTGCGTTTCAGCTTCCTGCTCCGTATTTGTGTCTGTCTCAACACCTGTGGTAGTTTTGGCTAATTTACTTTTAATCTGTGCTTCATTATTTGCCTGGGAGAATGTTTCTGCCTCCTGTGTGTTGTTTTGGCAGATTTCCTCCTCTTTTACATTGGACGGGCTATTGTGAAGCTGATCCACTGAGTGCGATTCCTCCAACACGGATTTAACCTCTGGTCCTTCCATCGTCTGTGGATCTGTTGTCAGACCAGGCTGTTTCATGATCCAGTTCAAATCTGGCACAGAAAAATGCAAACAAAACACATACAAAATGAATGAACAGGAGCAGACTGCTGTACTGTTTGGTGTACAAATCAACAAATCAAAAGTACCCATCAACCCTGTGTTATCTGCATATTGTGCCTTTAAGCTAGTTCTGTCAGCGCTTCTCGTTTAGCTGATCTATTACCAGAGAGAAACCTAAAGAATGTCCAGAACAGGAGCTGCAACACACACACACACACACACACACTAAGAGATGTGTTCCTGGCCATGCCCGTGACAAGATTACCTGGCTGAGAATGTCAAACAACAAAGATAGGTATTTAATATCTTAGCACATAGTCAAAAAACTCATTGGTTTAGATTAATGGTGTTAGGACATTTAATCATCCCCGTTTGCTGCTAATCTGTTCAATCACCTCCTCAAAGGTTTTGTTTAATTGGCTTAAAACAAAATGTGCCCACGATGATAGTGTGAGAAAATCAGCTCAAACAACTGTTATCAGACAATAATTGTAAAATAATAAAATGTGACAGAGCAAACTAGGTCAATGTCAAACTCAGAGAATTTGTAAATAAGTGTCCTTATCACAGTGTGAACCAATAACTGTTAGGCTAAAACAGCAGTTTACAATCTTCATGAATTAAGAGCCATTTTACTGTCTTCCCATCAATATAAAAACATGCACAGAGCCACGACTGGTTTCTTAAAATGAAAAGTTTTAGGTAACAGACTTTCATGTTTTAATTTCATGAAAAATGTAACACTTCTGGTGGTTTTGGAAAGGAATAGTATCAGAAAGATGAAACAAAAACCCCAGATTGGATGTTATGTTGAAAAAGTAGGAACAAAAGCCTAATAGTTCCAGACAGAATATGAAAAAATACACTTTTTCTAAAACCACCATCCTGTACCTTTACGTATCTTGAGGATAAAAAAAAACCTGTATATTTTGCATTAAACATGGACGTTACTGTTCTGTAGAGCATTAGATGTTATGTAGAAGTGTGACAAGTCAACGAATGTCTGCTTCTTCAGGTAAAGCAGTGACAGCTTTAGCTTAAAGCAATGTCTTAAGATGCTCTTCTGACAGGTGTTCTTTCACAATACTGGGGTTAGCATAATGTTTGTTGTCCATACTTAATACATAAACCAGTTTATAGCATAATAAATCAGCAATATGACTGTCAGTAGCGAGATGATGTGCTGTTTATAGACACTGACGATTTATTTACACTTAATCTGACGTTAGCACTAGTGTGCCGTGTTTAGCTCGCTAGCGCTTTAGTTAGCATTAGGGCACACCGTAGAAAAACTAATAGCTAAACACAGCTAAGACTCTGAATTAAAAAAACAATATGTGACCTAAATGTCTTTATGCTAAACCGGAGGTTGGTATATTGTAACGTTCTGCGCCCACTCCTTTATATTTAGCTAACGCTGATAAAACCAACATTAGCTCTTAAGACAGCTAGCGTAGCTAACGCTAGCATCTAACATAAATGTAAAAGGAAGCTGATTAAAGTTATATTCTACCCACCGAATGTCAAAACCTCATGATGTATTTCCGCGAGGAGACAGTTGGAATAAGAATGAAGTTGTTGGCCCTTGTTTTAAGCAGCTGATCGCCCAAAAAGTCTGGTATGACACATCAACAAATATGGCCACTGCAGAAGAATGAGCCGATCCAAACCAATGAGAGCCTAGAGACAGATGACGTGATCATATGTTGTAGGACAGGTACACCCAGATGTCCACCTTTCAGTTTCTAGGCCATTTACAATGGGTAAGCCACACAAACCACATAATAATATAACGTTTAAACCACATTATATAACTACATGTTATGTGTACACAGTGCCAGAGTAAATAAAGCATTTAGAGACTTGTTCCTTAGATATTATCAATGTCATGCTTTAAATTTGAATTTGCTCTTTGCACTCCCCCTTCTTTATCCTCTTCTTCATTTTGATTAAAAATATATAATTTTTTTTGTTTCAATTTTCACCTTTTTATTCTTCTTTCTTATTATTTCTGGTAATGTGTACTAATCAAAATAAAATTTATTAATTCATTTAAAAAAGAATTAAGGCACTCTGACAGCAAGCAAGAACATTTGCTCAACTTATGCACGATTATCACAAATTAAATGCAATTTTGAGATGTGCAATAGCGTAAAGAACCAATTCAATGGGATTCCGAGTGAAAATTCAAACTTTCTCTCTTTAAATATATGCAGGTCAACTACAGTTTATGTTGTGTGATATCTTTTTATTCATATTTTTTAAAATATTTAGACAAAAAAAAAGAATATATATATATATAAACGATGATTCAAAACTATGCTGAGCTATCTGAGTCCAAAGTAGGTGGTGAGTTAAACTATAGGACTGACAATAAATTGAACACTGCATCTAAAATGTATTTTTTGTGAAAATTAAATATATTTTTGGCACATTCTAGTACTGAAATTATGTGAATCTGTGCACACAATACATTAAGGACAATGTCTTAGTCTTGACAGACACAATCGGCATCATGAGGAATTATTTGGATGTTGTGTTTGGTTGCTTTATTATCTGGTGTGAATTAACTTACCTTCCTTTTTTATGTGGCCCAATTAAAATCACAAGAATTGTAAATTCAGCTTTCCACTGTTTTACATAGCCAAAATTCAAAATGAAAGCTTGAAGATAAAAGCTGAAGAGATATTAAATTATTTTTATTGTAATTCACACAATAAATGAATTACAAAATATAGAAAAATATTACATGGGCCTAGTATTAGCTCAAGCTAATATTTTGTCATTTTGACCAATAGTACTAGTTTTAAAAAATAAATCTAATAACAGTTTTTTTATGTATATCAGTGAATCTACTAAATGTGTTTTATCAAAAAAATACATGAGAAAAAAGTTTCCATCAGACAAAAAAGCGAGTAAATAAACAAAATAAAGACAAAAAACACATGCTTTATGGGGAAAGCAGTTGCAGCAGGTTCTAAAAGCCCTAGAAGGATCATTTTCTTCATTATCATTATTGTAATTCCTGACCTCTGGCCGGCGCTACTGCGCAGGCGCAGCCTTTTCTCCTCGAAAACCGCCACGTGCACACAGGTAAGATGGATGTAAATTTAAGCCAAATAAATTTGTATTTATTTGGGTATTAGTTGTAAAAATAGACAGGAAGTTGTTAATCAACAAAATTTGCCGCTTCTTTTGGCCATTTTCAAAAATATTTTTTTACAAGATAGCTAGTTTTAATGTTAGGCTAATCATAAGCTAGCTAAAATGTTTGGACAGATTTTGACGACATTAATACATCAATTTTTTTTTAGCGTTAAACGTGCTTTTAGCTATACAACTCTGTCTTTGGTCATTAATGTGGCTAATTTTTTATAATTTTCTTCTACAAGTTGGCTAATTTTAATGTTAGTCTAATCTTGAGCTAGCTCACGCTTTTAGCTGTATAACTGTCTTCGCAGTAGGAGCCTTAATAGACATGAACCAGTCATTTTCACCAACTTTCGTTCCACCCAATCTGCCGCTGAGGAAACCGTCATCAAGTCCCGAGTTTACCTCCTCCACATCGCCTTCTCCCACCATGCTCGGTGCTCCTACACACCCCGCGATGTGCAACGTTAGAAATGGTAAATCAGTGTAGTTTGACTGCTTCTGAATTTAAAATAAAAATATTAATTCACATTTTTTTTATGTCTCGTGATTTTCAAAGAAATCTCATCGGTATGTATCAAATATTTTCTCTTTAATTGTATCCTATCCCATAAAATTAAAATCAGTTTATTCCAATTGAATTTTTTTCTGCCTTCCCACAGCCAGGATTATACTCACCAGCATTTACCTTGCATGCTTGCAACCACTGCGGCCAGCAAGGTAATATTATTTTCATTGTTCTGTGATTCTATATAGCATATATTATTATTCTTAGTTTTTTAGTGCTTTTGTCATTTTTTTCCACGCAAAGCTGTCTTTTATACCTGTGCTTAAAATCCTTGAAAATGCTTGAAGTTTAACATGTTTTTTAAGGTTTTGAAAATACTTGCATTTTTATTAATGTATTTGAAACCAGAGATGTTTCAAAAAATCAGGTGGTGATCAGAGTTGGAAATTATTCAACATCCTCAGCTTGATCAGTGATTGAACAATCTGAGATTAAAAAGGTTGATTGTTTTGTTTTTTGTCAGTGAATTCTAGGGTTGGGCATCGAGAATCGAGCATCGATAGGAACCGGGACTAGCTGTCCGGTTCTCCCGAGATCATTTAAATTTTTCGATTCTAGTTTCGATTCCCAGGCCGCAGACCAGAAAAAGCATCCGCCTACGTCACCGCGCATTCATTGTAAAATGTGTGGTCTGCAGCGGCGTTCTACAGCGTGGCTTCAGCTGCTGATCAGAATCAGGTGATGTCCATGAAAAAAAACGTCATCTGTCAAGACTGAACAACGTATTTCACAGCTGTTCACCTGAATGCAGCCTGCAGACTCTCTGTGCAGCGTAGCGTCTCTCCTCCCCTCGTTGTTGTATCGGAGCTCAGCGCCGAAATTGAAAGGAAAACACATTTGCCGAACCTTTACTCCGTCAGAGTGATCTAAACTTTGCATCCTGCAACAAAAACTACCGTGGAAATACCGGAGGAAGCTCGTTAAAATACATCAACACGGTGGATTTAAAGGTGTGGCTGGGGCAGGGGTCGCGTTAACCGGAAATTTCCGGTATTTAACCGTTTTTTTTTTTTTTTTAACTTTGACGGAAAGATCTGAAGGGCGCCGGTCATTCTGACAGGTTTGCGCGTGCGCCTGCCCGTCCATAGAAAATCACTGAATTGTCCCCACTAATAATTCGAACCAAGGATGCAGAAATAGTGCAGCATCTCCACCAATACCTGCAGCCCAGACTGAGGTTCTGTGCTGCTGAGCGCAGACCTGTGATCCAGACGTCCTGCGCTCTGCAGCAGAAGAACACTGGTCCACCAGAGCGCATCAGGTGTCAGACCCGAACCGCTCAAACGCCCCTTTGCAATCCGGTGCTCAGTGCGCGATCAGATATGGATTAATTACACTTTCTGTTGTAATGCGCTCTCAGAGCAGCATTATAAGCTGTGGAGGCTTGTTGACATGCAAAATCGGCTCCGCGAGCCGCGCGCACATAGAACTGGACTCCAAACGCAAGGAGGTCCGAATTAAACATCAGCGCCAGGTTCCCCCCCCCAGTATCTCAATGAAAAATATGTGAACCCCTCATCCCTCTCTCTCTCTCTCTCTCTCTCATGATCTCATAATGAACGTTAACATTATACGATAATCAGAGTCCCACAGAGCGCACAGAGGACCACCTCACCTGCTGCTGTGCTGCGCTCGACTCCAAACGGAGTTTTTAGAAATGTCTATCTGATGACTGACTGATCGACTAATTTAGAGTCTAATCCTATGGGTTTATGTGCTAAATGGGCCCAGTGTTAGAGTAATAATGCTACTGAAAATGTAATTATTATAATTTTTAAAATTAATAAGTGACGGCTAAAAATAGATTATGACCGGACTTTTTTAACCCTGTCAGTCAAAAAGACGGAAAACCAAAAAGTCTACCACGACCTCTGAGTGGAGGTGAGTTTTCATGTCTCACTGCAGAAATCAACACACGGAGCAACAGTCAGACGCAGCTACACTCACTCAATATTAGCCTGCCTGACCATCAGAACGCTGAACAAATAAACTGTAAAATAATTAAAGTCCTCTAGATGAGAAGCTGGGTTCAGCCCTCTAGGACCTGATATGGCTGATAAATAAATGAACCTAATATTAGTAATAATAATAATAATCTTACAACACACATTGTTGTGAGATTAATATTATTATTTTGCTTTTTCTGAACTATTTAATCTGCTTAGAGTTTTGATGTTTTAAATCTGTTTTATTGTTACTGACAGCAGCTAGATTGAAGTTTCAGATGACAGAATGCTGCAGCATGCTGGAGTAGATTCTCTGTCATCCTGGACATGATCATGTTCAGTTTGAATTGAAAACAGCTGAATTTTCCAGTTATTTTGAAGACTCATTGTCTCCCATTAAAGAGCCTCCTTCAGTTTTAAACCTTGGGTTGATGTAGGAGGTTTGGAAGTTCTGGTCAGAAACAATCTGATTATGCTACAAGTCTTTTTTTTTTTTTTGAAAAAGTAAAAACATGTTTTTGTCTAAATTAAGGTGATGTTATTGTTCATTAGAATTAAAATTCATGGAAGTTCAGATTATTTCATCAAGTAAGAGCTCTGGTTAGATGGCTCATTAAAACATGTAAAATTTTTGGACCCTGCCTCTTGAAAGAATCGGAATCGAGAATCGATAGGAACCGGAATCGAAACGAGGAATCGGAACCGGAATCGTTAAAATTCAAACGATGCCCAACCCTAGTGAATTCCCCCACTGCAAGCAGCCCAAAAGATTGGATATTTTTCTCAGTTTGTGAACTCATTAAGCAGTTGTGCTAAAAAGGTGGATGTTTTACTTCTAGAGTCAAAGTCTATAAAAAAGAAAAAGAAAACTTATTCTGGTATTTGTAGTTCCTTGAGATGCATAATAATATGCTAAAAATGACACTGGCAATGAAGACTGGCACAAAAATTAGTAATCAAGAAACTATTTGAAAACAAAGTTTACTTTTATGAGACGAGGAAGTGAAATTTTAACGTTTAATAATATTTTGTGGCAACACTTCACTCAAATGAGTGTCCTTTATTATTTTTTAAAGGAGAGCATCTCATTCTGCACATACATATAATCTCAGATCTTTTCTGCTGATGTGGATGATTTAAGTGAAAGTGAAACTGATGTTAGCTTACTTCCTCTCTGCTTGACGACACACCTCTTCTTGCAGTTCTAGTCAATCATTCACCAACAAAACTTAAAGCGGCAATCTGGAGCATTTTTCTCTGTATCAAAGTTTTCTAAATGTTTTAAATGATATTTCTGGTCTAAACTATGATCTATGGGTAGAGTTCCACAACATCAGTCATTCTGATGAAGACCCTCCTTCCTCCTAGAGACACCTTTCCATTATTTCTTGCCGCCGACATTTTTTAGCCAATGAAATTCAAATGTCTGCATTCTCGCAACATGCACGCGCATCGACCAAACCTGTACCAGTAGGGGGCGCTGTCGTACAGGACGCTCCGTGTGTTTCTCTGTTTGCGTCTCAGCCTCACGGCTCATTTCTACTAAAAACCTACCCATTCCCCAGCTAAAGATGGATTTATTTTTATTTCTGAACCTTTCACCTCACCGAATGGCAAGGCTTGACAGGGTTACGCGTTTATATTGGTCAGAAAGTTCATCCAGGGCCGAGTCAAGTTCAGCTTCAGAGTCCAGCAGCAGCTCTCTGCTAACAGAGCTAATATCAGAAGCAGCAGGGACAGAGAGGACTCATCAGACCCTCGTAGTGTTGGAATAAGATTGTGAACTGTGAGTGATTAAACCCTACACATTGAGCTGTACAGTTCATCCCCGCAACGTATATGTGCAGTGTGCACGCGCGCACACGCGACCGGTCGCGCGTGTCGAGATGTTTTGAGGAGGAGCCTTTGGACGTTAGATTCAAAAACTGCTCTCTTGATGAGATCCTCCAGAATGCGGCTTTAATGAAAAGTTGTTCTTTTAATTTCCAAATCAGTTTGTCTGTTTTCATTGTGGAAATCATGGGACCCTAATTTTTCATGCTGCAGCAAATACCAAGTGTTCTTGCAGATACTTGAAATCCTTGAAAATGCTTGAATTTTAATGTTACTTTCAAGTATTTAAATTTTCTTGGATTTTTAATAGTGATTGAATCTGTCACTTAAAATATTAATAGCACAGCAGCATTCACTCTTGTAGGACAACAAAGGAAAATTATTGATTTCAATATATATACAGGTCCTTCTCAAAAAATTTGCATATTGTGATAAAGTTCATTATTTTCTGTAATGTACTGATAAACATTAGACTTTCATATACAGTGGGGCAAAAAAGTATTTGGTCAGCCACCGATTGTGCAAGTTCTCCCAATTAAAATGATGGCAGAGGTCAGTAATTTTCATCATAGGTACACTTCAACTATGAGAGACAGAATGTGAAAAAAAAAATCCATGAATTCACATGGTAGGATTTTTAAAGAATTTATTTGTAAATTAGGGTGGAAAATAAGTATTTGGTCACTTCAAACAAGGAAAATCTCTGGCTCTCACAGACCTGTAACGTCTTCTTTAAGAAGCTTTTCTGTCCCCCACTCGTTACCTGTATTAATGGCACCTGTTTGAACTCATTATCTGTATAAAAGACACCTGTCCACAGCCTCAAACAGTCAGACTCCAAACTCCACTATGGCCAAGACCAAAGAGCTTTCGAAGGACACCAGGAAAAGAATTGTAGACCTGCACCAGACTGGGAAGAGTGAATCTACAATAGGCAAGCAGCTTGGTGTGAAAAAATCAACTGTGGGAGCAATTATCAGAAAATGGAAGACATACAAGACCACTGATAATCTCCCTCGATCTGGGGCTCCACGCAAGATCTCATCTCGTGGGGTCAAAATGATCATGAGAACGGTGAGCAAAAATCCCAGAACCACACGGGGGGACCTGGTGAATGACCTGCAGAGAGCTGGGACCAAAGTAACAAAGGTCACCATCAGTAACACACTACAACGGCAGGGAATCAAATCCTGCAGTGCCAGACGTGTTCCGCTGCTGAAGCCAGTGCATGTCCAGGCCCGTCTGAAGTTTGCCAGAGAGCACATGGATGATACAGCAGAGGATTGGGAGAATGTCATGTGGTCAGATGAAACCAAAGTAGAACTTTTTGGTCTAAATTCAACTCGTCGTGTTTGGAGGAAGAAGAATACTGAGTTGCATCCCAAGAACACCATACCTACTGTGAAGCATGGGGGGGGGAAACATCATGCTTTGGGGCTGTTTTTCTGCTAAGGGGACAGGACGACTGATCCGTGTTAAGGAAAGAATGAATGGGGTCATGTATCGTGAGATTTTGAGCCAAAACCTCCTTCCATCAGTGAGAGCTTTGAAGATGAAACGTGGCTGGGTCTTCCAACATGACAATGATCCCAAACACACTGCCCGGGCAACAAAGGAGTGGCTCCGTAAGAAGCATTTGAAAGTCCTGGAGTGGCCTAGCCAGTCTCCAGACCTCAACCCCATAGAAAATCTGTGGAGGGAGTTGAAAGTCCATGTTGCTCGGCGACAGCCCCAAAACATCACTGCTCTCGAGAAGATCTGCATGGAGGAATGGGCCAAAATACCAGCTACTGTGTGCAAACCTGGTAAAGACCTATAGTAATCGTTTGACCTCTGTTATTGCCAACAAAGGTTATGTTACAAAGTATTGAGTTGAATTTTTGTTATTGACCAAATACTTATTTTCCACCCTAATTTACAAATAAATTATTTAAAAATCCTACCATGTGAATTCATGGATTTTTTTTTCACATTCTGTCTCTCACAGTTGAAGTGTACCTATGATGAAAATTACTGACCTCTGCCATCATTTTAAGTGGGAGAACTTGCACAATCGGTGGCTGACCAAATACTTTTTTGCCCCACTATATTTTAGATTCATTACACACAACTGAAGTAGTCTGGAGCCTTTTATTGTTTTAATATTGATGATTTTGGCATACAGCTCATGAAAACCCAAAATTCCTATTTAAAAAAATTAGCATATCATGAAAAGGTCCTCTATAATTATAATAATAATAATAATGCATCAGTTTTATATAGCGCTTTTCTAGGTCACTCAAAGACGCTTTACAGAGTTGCATTATTCATTCACACAGTCATTCTCACCGGTGGTGGTAAACTACGACAGATGTCTGTAGCCACAGCTGCCCTGGGGCAGACTGACAGAAGCGAGGCTGCCATTCTGCGCCATCGGCCCTTCTGACCACCACCAACATTCACACACAGTCACACTCACATTCACACAGGCAAGTTGGGTGAAGTGTCTTGCCCAAGGACACAACGACAATCTAACCCAGCCAGAGCTGGGGATCGAACCGGTGACCCTCCGGTTACCAGACCGGCCACTCTCCCAACTGAGCTAGTGCCGCCCCAGTGTTTTTCAACCGCTGTTCCGCGGCACACTAGTGTGCCGTGAGAGATCGTCAGGTGTGCCGCGGGAAATTATTCAAATTCACCTGTTGGTTTAAAAATATTTTTGAAAACTAATAAATTATTATCTGCTAATAATATTCCATTATCGCGGTCTGTGCCAGCCATCACCAAATGGCAGACTCCGGTTCTGTTTGGAGTCAGACCGCGCAGGAAATCCAAGACTTGGACCTGGTCCAGGCTGTGCGCTCTGGGGAGATGCGCGGCGCGCTGTGAGACACTACCGCGGCCCGCTCGGCACCGGCACGCCTCCTCCCCCGACCTGAACCTGGTCTGTGGTTCGACTTGGTCCGGCGAGGAGGAGGAGAAGACGTGCTGTGAGACGCCGCGGCCCGCTCGGCACCTGCACGCCTCCTCCCCCGAACTGGACCAAGTCTGTGGTCCGGCGAGGAGGAGGAGGGGGAGGCAAGCGGTCGTGGACCCGCTGCCACCGGTCAGGAGAACCAGTCCTGGACTGGCTCTGTTTCCTGGTCAACAGTCCCGACATTTTTAAATTCATACTTTGATCTGCCCGATCCATAAAGCCAGATCAGCAGGCCCACGGACACTGGGTTGGGTCGTCATGTTGCTTTGTTCCTGCGTGACGCACATTTGGTAAAAAAAGAAAAAAAAAAGTGGGAGTAAACCCCTCAGCATCACTGGTTTTAACGGTCTGAGAGGCTCACTGGGTTTTGTCTCCAGTGTCTCCTCTCTTTGGCTGAAGGTCCCGTTATTCTGATCACCTGTCAGACTGGTGAGGAGCAGTTGTGCTCGTGCATGTCGTCATAATGAGAGCGCGCATCACAGCTGTGTTTCTCAGCATAACTGATGACTTAAAATTTAACAAATCAAACACTAAAAACACATTGATCTGTCAATGACTTTATCAGGTTGTCCTTTATTACTAATGTTTAAATACACCCTAAAGTTTTACTACCAAAAACATGATGACAGAGTCCTGCATGATGTAACATGGAGAATGAAATAAGGCAGATTTAACCCATTACAGATCAACTGGATGCTACAATCACTTTTTGACAGGTGAAAAAAATCAGTTTGAAATGATTTGATGTGGTAAAAAAGACAGATGCTTTAATCAGGTCACCTGTAAACTAAATGTAATCCTTTACTGTCAGGAGATGAGAAGGTTTCTACAGTAAAACTATTAAAACAGGGTGAGACTTAGAAAACAGCTGCAGTCCTGACAGATTCATTTGTTTTAGTGTTAAAAATGTTTGATTGGACCAAATTCATCTGATAACTTTATACTGCTTTATACAGCTCCTCGAACAATGAGGATGGGTCTAATGCAGAGATGAATTTCCCCAAGGGCATCAATAAAGGATCAATTATTATTATTATTATTATCATCAACCATCAATGAGCTCAGACAGTTCTGACAGCAGCAACTAAACCCCCCCCCCATGGTGTGCCTTGTGATTTTTTTCAATGAAAAAGTGTGCCTTGGCCCAAAAAAGGTTGAAAAACACTGCTCTAAACGAGCTATGAACCTAATCATCTCAATCTACTAATTAACCCAATACACCTGCAAAAGGTTCCTGAGGCTTTTAAAAACTTCCAGCCAGGTTTATTACTCAAAACTGCAATCATGGGTAAGACTGCCAACCTGACTGCTGTCCAGAAGGCCATCATTGACACCCTGAAGCAAGAGGGTAAGACACAGAAAGAAATTTCTGAACGAATAGGCTGTTCCCAGAGTGCTGTATCAAGGCACCTCAGTGGGAAGTCTGTGGGAAGGAAAAAGTGTGGCAGAAAACGCTGCACAACGAGAAGAGGTGACCGGACCCTGAGGAAGATTGTGGAGAAGGACCGATTCCAGACCTTGGGGGACCTGCGGAAGCAGTGGACTGAGTCTGGAGTAGAAACATCCAGAGCCACCGTGCACAGGCGTGTGCAGGAAATGGGCTACAGGTGCTGCATTCCCCAGGTCAAGCCACTTCTGAACCAGAAACAGCGGCAGAAGTGGCTGACCTGAGCTACAGAGAAGCAGCACTGGACTGTTGCTCAGTGGTCCAAAGTACTTTTTTCGGATGAAAGCAAATTTTGCATGTCATTCGGAAATCAAGGTGCCAGAGTCTGGAGGAAGACTGGGGAGAGGGAAATGCCAAGCTGCCTGAAGTCCAGTGTCAAGTCCCCACAGTCAGTGATGGTCTGGGGTGCCATGTCAGCTGCTGGTGTTTTATCAGGGGCAGGGTCAATGCAGATAGCTATCAGGAGATTTTGGAGCACTTCATGCTTCCATCTGCTGAAAAGCTTTATGGAGATGAAGATTTCATTTTTCAGCACGACCTGGCACCTGCTCACAGTGCCAAAACCACTGGTAAATGGTTTACTGACCATGGTATTACTGTGCTCAATTGGCCTGCCAACTCTCCTGACCTGAACCCCATAGAGAATCTGTGGGATATTGTGAAGAGAAAGTTGAGAGACGCAAGACCCAACACTCTGGATGAGCTTAAGGCCGCTATCGAAGCATCCTGGGCCTCCATAACACCTCAGCAGTGCCACAGGCTGATTGCCTCCATGCCACGCCACATTGAAGCAGTCATTTCTGCAAAAGGATTCCCCACCAAGTATTGAGTGCATAACTGAACATCATTATTTGAAGGTTGACTTTTTTTGTATTAAAAACACTTTTCTTTTATTGGTCGGATGAAATATGCTAATTTTATGAGATAGGAATTTTGGGTTTTCATGAGCTGTACGCCAAAATCATCAATATTAAAACAATAAAAGGCTCCAGACTACTTCAGTTGTGTGTAATAAATCTAAAATATATGAAAGTCTAATGTTTATCAGTACATTACAGAAAATAATGAACTTTATCACAATATGCAAATATTTTGAGAAGGACCTGTATGTGCTGTTCATGTTAATAATAAATGATCACCACTGTATGGAAGAATTCTTGAAAACTCATTGAAAGTGCTTGAATTTGATTTTTGTCAAGAGTTTCAGAAACTCCTGAAGGTAAATTACTTTCGTACTATGCAACAAACCTTTGCATGTGTGTTTCTGTTAACGGTTTAAAGTATTTTATCTCACTGGTGTTTGTTAACAGGGAATTTTCGTTGTAAACGGTGCAAGAAGATGCCTTATTGCTCTGTGGTTTGTCAGACAGAAGACTGGAAGGCACATAGACACACATGCAAGGCTTTTGATTCAGAGCCTGAAAAGTAAGAGTGCTACTGCTGGCCAGCTTTGACTTTTGTTTATTCTTAATAAACTAAATAAAGCCTCACAGTTTTAATAATTTGTTTCTCTCAATCTAAAGTGAGAAACCAAAGGATAGTGTTTCCCTGTCACCTGTAGGAAACGGGACCACCAACCAGGCAGACATGATGGTAATTTCGATGTTTGTGAAGCTAACCTAAAAGAAATAACACTAATAGAATAGTGGTTTTTATTTGTTGTCTTATTACTACAGTCCAGGGATTCATCCAGCTGTGAGAGGGTCTTATTAAAAGACTTGTATCCTGCAAAACTCATCATGGGAACAGAGATCCAGGTACAGCACAATGCACAGTCTGAAATGGTTCACACATTTAAATAATTTTGATACAATAGTTGTTTGTTGCACTTATTTTTTAGGCTTCTGTTGTAGAGTTTTACAGCCCTGGTAGGCTTTTCCTCCTTCCTCAAAGCTCTGAGATGCTGGAAGCCCTACAGAAGATTAGCAAAGGACTTCAGAAAACTTGTAGCATCTCACGGACACCTTATGTACCCTGTGCTGGGGAGATCTGTGCAGCTCAGTTTTCCTGTGATATGGTGAGCAGCAGTTTTGGCCTGATTATGTGTATGTTTTGGCCTGATTATTTACCTACTAATCTCATATTCATCCCTGATGTCTAGAACTGGTACAGAGGTCTTGTCCAGACTTTGGATGCTAGCCAGTGCATGGCTAACATCCTTTATATTGATTTTGGTAATGAAGAATGTGTCCCAGTGGCCAGGATCAGACCCTTGCCTACTAATATCCAGCCATATTGTCCATGTGTAAGTACATTTGTAACAGTCTGAATTTGTTTAAATCTTTTATGTGGCAGTAAAGTCAGATTGTTTTAATCCTTTAACTACACTCACTCAGCTGTTGATGTCAAAACTTTTGTTTAAAACTATCATTCTCTATTTAAATGTCTTCATTCTTGTGTCTTAACAGCTGACAATATATGAGCTCATGTCTTTATTACTTGCAGGCTATGGAGTGCCGGATTGCTGGCGTGATGCCGGTGTTTAACGATTGGTCAAGCGAGTGCTGTTTTTCCATGAAAAGGATGCTGGTAGGCCACATTGTGACTGTGAAGCTGTTGGAAACAGTGGAGAATGGTAATGTCTATTCTGTGGACATGCTGCTTTCTTCAGGTGGGATACAAACTGGCTTAAAATATAGAAAATATACATACTAAGGATTTACAGAGGTTAAAACCTTTTGAAATGTTCTCACTGTGTTTTTTAGGAAAGCAGCTGAGCACATTCCTCCTTCAGGAGGGATATGCTCAAAAAGACACCGTCAACACAGCTCCTACAAAGCAAGATATCGGTAAGTTCATTTAAATATATATATATATTTAAATAATTGAAACGAGAGCATTAGCACATAAGCAGCTTCTACAAGAAGAAATGGAAACGTTTTTGTCTTTTTACCACTCCTTTTTTTTCAATGTCATTTAATAATTATGGTAACACTAAACCATTAGAAAGATTTTTCCATCTAACTGAATTTTTGGACATCTTCTTAAAAGCCAATACTGGACCCTCAAATTTGGGAAACATTAGCACACTGGAAAAAATATGTAACTTTTAATATTTTTACAATTTGGAGAAATCATATAGATTTATTAAATATGTAAAAATATTATCTTTTCTATTGACCCTTGGCGCCTATGTCACCTGATCATATGGGTTCACCAAGGTGGATGGCAACAGTGAATTACAGAAGTATTGAACGGAGAGCAAAAGTGGCGACTGAGGTTGTTTTTTTGCAAGTTTAGCCTGTCTACTAAGACCAGTTCACTTATGGGAAGGTATAAGGTCTCCATCTTTCTTTTAGGTCTTTTCGGTCTCCATCAAAGTTTTTAAAAAATGACAAGTTGAGTTTGCATCCATGTGTGTTGGCTCAGCCAACCGCACAGCAAACTTCTATCATTTTACTGTGAAATTAACTAAATAAAAGCGATAAAAGGCTACAAACTAGCTTGTTTTGACAAGCTTTTCAGGAGTTTCTACGTGTGTAAACAGTCTTTCTTCCATCTGAAACAGCTAAGGGGTCGGTCCTATGAGAGGCGTGACGTCAAATGCAAAGGGTCAATAAAACGTGAACTTTTAATTGAACTTTCTTTGACATGAGTTTTAAATTGAAGTAAAAAAAAAACTGCAGACTCATGCAACAATCAGTTGCACATTCCTATTTGGGCAACAGCCAAATACTGTTTACATAATGGTATGTCCTTTCACAAAAGTTACATTATATGTTTTTTTTTCGTAGTTGCCATGTTAACTGCATCCTTGGAAAACTTCAAGAGTCTCTCAGATGGGAAAGATGACAATAAATGGGCCCAACCACCAGAACCCCTTAAACAGCTCGTAGGAGACCAGTTTCCTGTTGTGGTCACTCACTTCCAGTCGCCAGATGATTTTCTTGTGCAAAAGGTGGAGAATGCTGGTGAGTCTCATTTAGTCTGTCACTCAAACATGAGCTCTCTAATCCCAACATGCGTCTGAAACTCAGCTGAAATGTGGTTTGCAGAAATCATCCAGGATTTGCAGATGAAGCTGAGGAAGTACTGCTCTCAGGTTGAAACCTCACAGAACTTCAGACCGGCTCCTGGAACAGTTTGCTGTGCTCAGTTCTCAGGTGCTGCTGCTCTGTTCCTCCCTGACCTTAAATATCTTTGCACTTTAAATTCACGCTGTAGTGAGTTTGTCTCACAGTTTTTTTTTCTGCCTTATAATGAAACACTTGGCTGGTATTGTAGTTAACAAAATTAGTACTGGACTATTTTAATCTAAATGTTCTTTTAAGTTTTTATAACTTAAATTTCATAACAAATTCACAAATTTTATTAAACCCTTAAAATATTCCTACACACTAAATAAACATCTGCTTCTCCTCCTTCCAGGTATATTATTTAAATCTATTTCTTACCACTTTTTTGTTGTGTTCATTTTCAGAGGACAAGCAGTGGTACAGAGCTACGGTTTTGGCTTATTCATCAATGCAGAACGTTTGTGTCGGCTACATTGATTTTGGTAACTCAGAGGAAGTGGATTTAAGCCAGCTGCGACCTATTAGCGCTTCACTTTTGGCCTTTCCCATGCAGGCAATGCACTGTGTGCTAGCAGGTATTTATCAGATGAAGAATAGTTGGTAAAATGTTAGAAAATTATTAAAAAATGCATTGTAATTTTGACTTGATTTATTAATTGCAAGCCCCATTTGTTACATATTCTAATTCTTAGAACAACTATTAATTTGAGAGTTGGTTTCCCCCCATTTGAATGATTTTATTCCATTTTAAATTAATATTTTTTCTTTATAATCTTGCACCAACATTTGCATTTGTTCTTTTAAGATGTGCAGCCTCTTGAGCAGAGCTGGTCGATTGAATGTCTCAAGGCCCTGAAGCGCCAGTTATCTAACAAAATACTGAGCATTAAGATCCTGGGAGTGCAGGAGGGCAAGTTCTTGGTGGCCTTGTTTGATGAGTCCAGTGATCCTCTGGTCAATATGGCCAAGCTGCTGATCACTGCGGGTTACGCTGCAGCTGTTTCAACCAGTCCTCACCTGCAAGCTGAGGAGATGACTATGTCTGCAGAACAAAACGGTAGGAAGCATTTAAATTAATAGCTCATGTATTAAATAAGTAGACTGATCAAATCTCACTGAAATCCAGCTGTACTTCCTACAAAGCTGAGAATAATGGGTGAGATCCATTTAAATAGTTTGCTGCTTTTACGCAGTAATATTTAAAACTTGGTTATTAAGTAAAAAATAAATCAATCGGAGAATAACTGTATGCTTCTATGTGATGCAGTGTTTTGTGTCTGAAATGTTCCCCAGTGTGTCTTCCTGTGTCTGAGCCTCTGGTTTGGTCCACTGCTACACTTCCCTCTGATGGCCAGACGGTGGCGCTGCTGGTCAGATTTGTGGAACACCCTGGCCATTTTTACTGTCAACTCAGCACAGGTACTGTTCCATTCACAGAGGGTTACAGTTGATAATTTAAAGTTAGGTTGGGATTAAAAGGGACTTCTTTTACAATAAATTAATTATTGTATACTGTTATTGTGGTTATTTGCCTTCTTAAAGATTTAGGTAAATATTTACCCATACATTGCAGTTTTTCACACTTTAGAGACGAGACACATGTAGCAGAAATGAGTTTGTGATGTAAAACGTGTGTATTTGTCAGAGCATGAGAAGCTGATGGCGCTGGGGGCTCAGTTGAAGCAGCACTGTGAGACCAATGTGCCACCTTTTGTACCCAAAGTGGGAGAACCCTGCTGTGCAGTGTTTTCTGGTGAGATCATCTAAATATTGTCAGCACAAGCAGACTGCAAAAACTTAAAATATACTTGTGTGTATAAATTCAGCTGAGTTTTTCTGGGGTTGTTATTCTTGAAGTTTTTGCAGAATGTTAAAGTTATCAAGCTAATTTTACATCCTTTGGATCTGCATAATATTTCCAGGGTGTCCATAAATCCTGTTTTCTTTCCAGGTGATGGAACGTGGTGTCGAGCCATGGTAAAAGGATTTAATGAAGAGAAAGTTACTCTGAACTATGTGGACTACGGTTACAGCATGATGGTGAAGAAAAGTCACCTTCGGTCCATTACACCTGAACTACTGGCACTACCGTTTCAGGCTGTTTGCTGCTGGCTTACAGGTAAACTGTTAATACTGCAACAGTGTTGTTTTTGGCAGCCGTCTTAGTCTTTTGGACTAAAATGCTGATTAGTTTTAGTCCCATTTTAGTCATGTCTGTACGCATTAGTTTTAGTCCAGTTTCAGTTGATGAAAACCCAAAAAGGTTTTAGTCAGTTTTAGTTTAAAAAAAACTTTAACAAAGTAATTTATGTCAATAAGTTGGAAATTTGAATCACTTGCCATCTGTCCAAACATCCTGCATGCTGTTTATTTAGTTTAAAACCTGTGAACTCCCATTCTGTGCTGCACACTAAACACAGAGTGTGTAAACGCAATATGAAAGGTTTAATATATGATATGTATAATAGTATAAATATAATCAGATAGAAATAACAGTAAAAACACAATGTGGTCACAACAGAAGTTGTAAGAGTTTCAGACCATCTGACCCACAACAGGCCCTGTTCCAGGAGCGTTAATTTCTTAAATAAAAAACAACCTGACCTAAACAAGATCAAAAAATTAACCTAATATTCACAATTAAGTTTGTACAGCTTTCTATTGACACCACGAATGTATCAATACATCTATAATTAACACAGTCAGATAATTAATGTTACAATTCAGAAAATAAACACTAACCAAGCAAGTCATGACAATCAGCTCAACTAATGAAGTGAATTAACAACAAAATAAAGTCAAATCCACTAGGGATGCACGTTTTCCAATTTTTGTTTAACCGGCTATTGAAGCTCTTAACAGTTAATAACCGGTTAACTGTGAAGTTACGCCACTGCCGGTACCCCCCCCCCCCCC
>SSNR01000340.1:263023-286603 GCA_006937965.1 Callopanchax toddi
GGGGGGAATCAGGAATCATGAGCTAAAAACACTCCGGTGCTAGCATAACAGCTAGCCACATTGGGTTAGCCTAACCCTCATGATTTTGTGAGACTTCCAGGACACCCACTGGAGTCTCAGAAGCTGCAAACAAACAAATTCAGGATCCAAGCAGCAGATGGGGCTGAGTGACTTTTCATTACAACTGTAAAGAGTCATATTAGCACATACTGGCTCAAGGAAAATATTTAAAAATATGAAAAATTACATAGTATGCCTTTAATGAATATATTAATTTAAAACTGCATTTTGTATTTACTCATGTTTTGCTTATTGATCTAAAACAGAATAGGCATAAAAGCCCTCAGGTCTAATACACCTGGATGAGAGGACACAGGTACATCAGAGGTGGGTTTTAGGAGTAGGTGGGGTCGCTTCTCTCTGAAGGGAAGATCTCCATTAGACCAGAGTGCTGCGGGAACTGGGAGGACTACTTTGTGACAGACGAAGAAAAACAAGTCCAGGATCCGAGCAGGAAGGACGCTGGGTAAGGAGATTTATTTATCAGTGGAGTGGGGTGCGTTTGTTTGAATCACCTGGTGGCGGCGGACTGACCATCGCTGAAGAAAACAACTACCGGTATTAAAAGTTTATCTGCGTGCGTTTAAGCTAACACACAACATATCGGTTTAGCGGCTCACTGCGCTTAATTAGGTTAATTTCTGCGTCTATTTCCCCACCTTGAACTAATAATGTCGATTTGTTTGGACTCGAGTCGTTTTCCTCCTTGTCAGGGTCACGACCTGAGAGCGCTTGACCCCTGACACGTGACCAGATGACAGCTCACTAAAAGGTGAGCTTCAAAGGCTGACTGCTCAGGTTTCTGACCTCTTAGTCATTTTCAACTAAATGCCTCAATGTAATTGCTGAACAGAAACACCTTTTACAAGTTAAATAGTTCTTTAGTTTTCTGTCTGAAAAGTATTACATTCCTGAAAAGTATTTCTGTAACTTTTCCATTGGTCTTGACATCAGTATAGCATAGATTTTAAAAATTATGCAATATTATCTTTAATATTATGCATGTTCTGTCATCTATGAATACATTTTGATGTGCAGGAAACTTTTCAAGTAACCTTAAATAAAACTAGAAAAGTTTTATAATTGATGAAGCCATGACATATATTTGCTTCCTGCAAGCTGAAGTCACATATAAAACATTTTAATTATATTTTATTGCTATATCATGATAAATTCTGAGATTTTGTATACTTTTTAGGCAACCACTAATTGCTGGTTTTCTTCTAAAAAATATTTTCTATTTCTTTTTGTGCTCCTTTGCACAGTTTGGACATGTTTGTCTTCTTCCTGCATGATTAAACTCTACAATCCAGCTTTTAAAACAGGAGCAACTGCCTAATGCAGACTAATTTAACTTTTTTTGCGTTAAAAGCAAAGTGTTTACCACTAAACACCAATCATCCTGTGTGTGGCTTCCAGCTTGCTTTTGCAGCACGTTCCAACACTTAAGTGCACATTATTATATTGTGCTTTAGAGCTGCAGCTTTTAATCACACAGATGTTGCTCTGACAAAAGTATTTCCCCATTTTAAAAGTGGTTATTTCAGGTGAGTCACTTTGGGGAAAAAAAATTAAACAGTTCATGTTTTGTTCACAGGATTTTGTATGAAGCTGGTTGAAAAAGCAGCACTCCTTTCTAATTACAGTGTTCTGCGTGGAGGCATTTTCCATCCTAAGAACCAATTCAGTACACATCTGTGCTGCAGGCCCTTTTTAAAAAATTATTTTCTAAATTGACTTCTTTGTGTCTGGATGGATTTTAAACATAGCTGATATTATTTTCCTGAGATGGAATGGGTTCATCTGAGTTTGAGAGGGCACTTGTTTGACTTTCAGTTGTATTTTCACCTCCTGTTGATGTGTAGTGGTTAAGTACAGGCTTGTTCAAAAGAATGGTGACAAACTGATGGAGGGCAGAGAAATCCTGAGGAATTCCTGTGAAGAAGCAGCCAAATTCTCAGACAGGTGTGTGTGCATGCTTTAAATGTAGCATGACTGCTTCCCATTGGACGCATGCACGCTCCATACTGCACCTTAGTGGCAGTAATGAGACCTCTTGTCAAGAGGCTGCAGCGAGTGCACCATAAAGCATCAATAGCTCGTGATGATGTTTATCATCTCAGGTCTTCTCAGTCAGCCGCCGCCACGTCAGCTCTGCAGATCTCTATCGCAGACGCAGAGACTCCGTCCTGCACACAATTCTATCTCTGTCTCAGAAACACACAGCTCTGTAGAGAGGGGTCTCCCTCCCTGGCACGCCCGTCCTCTTTGCCTACCTCAGTGCACACAGTTGAACAACAGACAGGCAGGATATTATAGCTGAGCTTATCATCAGCTGGACTTAATCAGACCTTATCTGCAGCCTCTTATGTGTAACCAGTAATGACCCAACACAAAGCTGGCAGATGACAGGTGGGATTAACAGGATAATTAGATGGTTATGAGGTCAAACTGGAGCTTTTGTTGGCAGCTTTTTTTTTTTTTGTCTCCGTATGTAATAAATTTTAGCTCACATTTAAAAAACAGATTAAGTATATTTATGTTTTCTGTTGTTTATAATGGCCATCTTGAATTGGATTCACTCCAAAACGTACTACTTGTAGATGGTTGAATAATGATAACTTCCTGAAAGTTTGATTAAAATCCATCCAATGGTTAATGAAATGTTTGCTAAAATCTAAACATGGGTTGACCCATTAAAGGCACACTATGCAGTTTTGGCTTGTTTTTAGCACCCCCTAATGTCCGCTTTAAATCACTTTCGTAAAAACGTTAGCATTGTCTTTGCTCAGAAACACCTAAATCTAACAGCCTTCACTGCTTTCTACTTGAGCGGTTCATCACTCATTCAAATTAATCAGCTGTGTTCAAGCAGGGAGAGATTTTTAAAAATCAGGAATCATGAGCTAAAAACACTCCAGCGCTAGCATAACAGCTAGCCACATTGGGTTAGCCTAACCCTCACAAGAAATGTGACTTTGTGAGACTT
The DNA here is from genome assembly GCA_006937965.1 of Callopanchax toddi. NCBI lineage: Eukaryota > Metazoa > Chordata > Actinopteri > Cyprinodontiformes > Nothobranchiidae > Callopanchax > Callopanchax toddi. Next base: position 266,073 of record SSNR01000340.1, read on the forward strand.
GAGGACACTGGACCGGAGACTCAGAAAATGCAAACATGGTATTGTGGACACACGCAGCAGGTGGGGCTAAGTGACTTTTCATTAACCCTGTAAAAGGTCATATTAGCGCATACTGGCTCAAGAAAAATATTTAAAAATGTGGGAAAAGTTACATAGTGTGCCTTTAATGACAAAAATTTACATGGATATCTCATGTGATCATTTGGTGCTTATGGTTGAGGATGACTAAATACCCTCATACCAGATTTTACCTTAATATCAGTCAAACTGACTGGATCGTTGTAGTCCTTTTGTTGTTTTCTAAGGTTAATTAGCTGTGGTGGCCATCTTTAATTGGATTGACACCAAAAGTTACTTTTAGATTCAGATTCGGACGCTTTCTGAACATTTCAACATTTATTAAATAGTTCATGAGACGTTTTGTTAGCAACTAAATAATCTTATTAATTAATGGCACCATTTTGAATTAAGATCTTGTACAATCAGTTAGTGATTGGACTATGTGATAGGAAAGACTCACAGTTACAGACACACCAAATATTAGCTGACAGGGGTTTAGCCATTTTGATGTTTTCTAAAGTCAGTTAACCATGGAAGTCATCTTGACTTGGATTGACTTCAACAGTAAATCAGTTGTATGTGAATATCCAGTGAAGACTTTCTGAGACTTTCATTAATATCTAATGGTTTATGAAACATTTTGATCAAATTGCAGACATAAGGACAAACAAACTCACTGTACCTTGGAGTCTGATTTTTCAATGCAATCAGATCTCTTTCTAGCCATTTTTGTAACCATGTCAAAATAAAAAGATATCTAGAGCATCAAAGCTACAATTTCACCTCCTTATACAATATTTTTTTACAGTGGTGTTTTATCGTTTTTCCATGACTTGTGATCTTGTGCACGGTGGGAGTGAAGGACATTTATGGAAAGAAGTAACAAGAAGTGAAGTGCCTCTGTATAATACAGTATATCACTGATCACAGTGTGCAGACAGAATAAAGAACAGACTCAACAAACACACTTAGTCCAGATCACCCAGACAAAACACTTCCATGTGCAGGGGCTGGTTTGAAGTCAGTAAAGTGTTTTGTTTTGAGTCTGACTGGGTTTCTATTATCTTGCAAGTACTGACCTGTGTATTTTGTTAAAAACACAGTGATGCTCACAGTACAGGCAAATTGATGCTTTTTGAATTTAAATGGTAAACTTTGTCCAACTGAAGCCATGAAAGGTAAGCAAAGAAAAACACATATTTTAGTTTTGACCATGTTTTAAAGGTCCCATGACATCGGTTTCCATGTTTTCTGACTTATCTATCATGTTGCAACGTTGAGTTCTCACCTTAAACCTGCCAGAAAGAGTAAAAAACGGCGTCCATCGGTCTCCTAGTACAGCCAGTGAGAAGCTCTTCAAGATTTCAGACCCAGGTTTCAAACAGTTTTTTCACTCCAGCCCGCTATGAGGTCATAGTGATCCGGACTTGCTTATATGGTCAGTTCTCCTCCCACATGCACGTTCACGACAACTGGAGCGAGGCAGTGCCGCCGCCATTGCCCATAGACCGTGTAGTGTTTAGTTTCAGTTTCGTTTCTCTTTCACGCGACGGCACTGCCCCCTGCTGCAGCAGAGGTGTCAGGCTGCCAAATAAGGAGAAACCCAGCAGAACCGGAAGGCGGCGCTTTCTTCTGATCTCTGAGTTGCTCGTTAGGAAATGATTACAGCGTGTTTTGAGTTATAATGGTGCAACGCTAATCTAGAGGCATCAAAAATTAAACCTGTTTAATATAAAGTGATTTAAATATGGAGTCACAGGCACTTTAAAAAAACATTCTTGATTTTATGACATAAGAAGTTGAAAATGTTTCTTTTGGGGAGATGAACATTTTCTTTTATGATTTTCTTTTTTAAAGCAGCACTCCGGAGGATTTCATCAGGAGAGCAGTTTTTGAATCTAGCGTCCAAAGGCTCCTCCTCAAAACATCTCGACACGCGCATCCGGTCGCGTGTGCGCGCGTGCACGCGGCGCATATACTTCGGACATGAACTGTACCGCTCAATGTGTAGGGTTTAATCACTCACAGTTCACAATCTTATTCCAACAATACTACGAGGGTCTGAAGAGCCCTCTCTGTCCCTGCTGCTTCTGATATTAGCTCTGTTAGCAGAGAGCTGCTGCTGGACTCTGAAGCTGAACTTGACTCGGCCCTGGATGAACTTTCTGACCAAAATAAACGCATAATCCTGTCAAGCCTTGCCATTCTGTGAGGTGAAAGGTTTAAAATAAAAATAAACCCGTCTTTAGCTGGGGAATGGGTAGGTTTTTAGTAGAAATGAGCTGCGAGTCCTCAGTGAACGGCTGAGACGGCAGAGAAACACATGGAGCATCCTGTACGACGGCGCCCCCTACTGGTACAGGTTTGGTCGATGCGCGTGCATGTTGAGAGAATGCAGAAATTTGAATTTCATTGGCTGAAAAATGTCGGCGGCAAGAAATAATGGAAAGGGGTCTCTAGGAGGAAGGAGGGTCTTCATCAGAATGACAGATGTTGTGGAACTCAACCCATAGATCATAGTTTAGACCTGAAATATCATTTAAAACATTTAGAAAACTTTGATACAGAGAAAAATGCTCCAGAGAGCCGCTTTAATTGGTTGGCAAAAAATAAATGGATCGTCTGATTTATTTTCAACATTTACGCCAGACAAAACTCCAAAATGGACAAAACCCAGGATCCAATTACAACCATCTATTTCTCAGAGGAAGGCCACGCCCCTTTCAGTCCAGCTGCACCCCTAGATGTCATTAAGACTCCATCTTATTGGTTGAAACTGGCCAATCACATCAGCCCTTTAATAATTAAAGAACAATATGACAAGGTTTAAAAATCACAGAGAAATTGGATTAACGTTTACGAACTTTTTAAATAATAGAATACAAAACAAAATCAAACATTCATTTTAAAAATTCTTTAACATTATTATTATTTTTTTATATAGTTTTAGTTTAGTTTATCCAAGTGCATTATTATTTGAAATAAAAAATAATAAAAGGTGTGTTTATTTTCTTACATAAATGTTAAAAAGACAAGGGAAAAGGTGTAGTCAGTGCTTTTTAACAATGAGTCTTAAATGCCAGAAATAAAAAATAAAATTAAAATCTGAACCATTTTCTAAACATGTCCAGGTTTTTCTACAGATTTTAAAGTTCTGAATATAGGTTTTATTTTATTTTATTAATTTTTTTATATATTTTAATTAATATATACATTTCAGGGCTCAACTAAAAATATTATTTCCCTCAGCAAAAGATTTTTCTTCTGCTTATATGTAATAAAGTCTAATATAAAAAGAAATGTGGTTAAATGTATAAATTGGAACATTATTTGCTTGCCTCCCTGGATTTTCCTACATTTGGCGCTTAGCACTGTTTTATTTTATAGAAACATAAAGTATCGTATCTTATCTTACAGGTGTCCCATCATGCACCCTGGTATCTGCATCCCCATCACCTTAACTCTGCTGCTCCTTCAAGGTTGGTTCATGGATTAAATTAAAGCTAAAACTTTTACAGTTGGGTTAAAATACTGTTTGGGGATGTTTTTTATTTGGAGTTCTGTTTCCCACCCCAAAAAAGGTCCTCTTTGTACAAAATGTAATAAAAACAAGATTCTATAAATCATTTAATGAGATGCAGCACAAAAGCATAAACCAGATGCTGGTTCTGTGTTGTGTGGGCAGAGACCACATGGATGGTCTTCATTTTCTTTGGTTTCCCCAAAAGTATAAAAAGTGTTGATTTCACAAGATGCGTCTTAAATTCACAGCAGCACAGAGACAATGGTTTCAAGACCCTGTTTTTTTTTTTTTTTTTTTTTTTTCATGGCATTGTTTTAGCATGCATCTTTGGATCCAAAAGATAAACCAATATTTAAGGATTCTCTCTAAAGTGATTTTACCCTCTTTTTTGTGTGTGCCTAAAATACTTCTTTTTCTTGTTTTTGTGTCTTCATCTTGGACCAGAGTATTGGTATTTGCCTGAGGAAAGAGGAGGGAGTTGTGTAGAAATATAATCTTTAAGTTGTTTTCCAAAATGACAGCTTTAGTGTCAAGTATTTATTATTTTAAGGCTTTGAACTGAATGTGTTTCCTGATCAGGAGGTTCCTGTTCTTTCATCCTGCTGAAACATTGCTGCGTTATTTCTCTATTAAATCAAATCTCACCAACAAGCAGAATGGTAGTTTTAAATAGCTGATTTTTTTAGAACACTACATAAATTTCCATGTCTTGATGTGATTATTGCCAAATAGACATCAGTCCCACAGCAGGAGGATTTATGCTCATTATCTCACTCCTGGTTTCTCCTCTGTAATTATTTTCACATTAAACACAGACTTTTATTTTGCTGGAGGAGCTTGACTGAACAGATTGACGTTTTGTTCTGAGCTTTGGGGCCCTGCTGACCAGAAAACGGCCCTAAACCTTCACATCCAGGAGAAGTTGGAGGCTGGAAGGATGTTTGAATCAGGGGGCATGTGAAGGGTCAGGACTGTTAGAGCACATACTTCTGGTTTGCAGGTGGTGCTTTTCTCTGATGATTGGTGTCCTCCTCTGAAATGATAATTCAAAGAAGGTACTAACCTTTTTAAAGGGGCAGATCTCTTATTAAAAAAGACAGCAGTGTGATACATTTGGTGCATATAACTTTTGACATGTGACTTGCACATTGCCAACACGACACCAATACAAGACCAAAACATTACCAACATAAGACCAACACGTTACCAACATAAGACCAACACGTTACCAACATAAGACCAACACGTTACCAACATAAGACCAACACGTTACCAACATAAGACCAACACGTTATCAACATAAGACCAACAGGTTACCAACATAAGACCAACAGGTTACCAACATAAGACCAACACGTTATCAACATAAGACCAACACGTTACCAACATAAGACCAACACGTTACCAACATAAGACCAACAGGTTACCAACATAAGACCAACACGTTACCAACATAAGACCAACACGTTACCAACATAAGACCAACACGTTACCAACATAAGACCAACAGGTTACCAACAGGTTACCAACATAAGACCAACAGGTTACCAACATAAGACCAACACGTTACCAACATAAGACCAACACGTTACCAACATAAGACCAACACGTTACCAACATAAGACCAACACGTTACCAACATACGACTACCACGCTAGATACATAAGACCAACAGGTAACCTACATAAGACCAACAAGCAACGNAACTCCAATAAAAATAAAAAGTTTTAAAAAATTTCTATGAGAAAATCAAATATTGGGGTTTATTATAATTTAGGATCTTTACAATAGGGTTTATGTTATTATTCACTTATAAAGGGGTCATAAACATGTCAATATAAAATTCAACCATTAAAAAAAAAACCTTCCAAGGTGAGCTGTCAGCATGTTTCAGCTTGTTTCAATATGGTGATAAAGATTCTTTATATTCAGGTCCTTGACTCAGAGTCAGGGTTAGGGTGAGGGACTCCAGGTCACAGGACTCGGCTGGACTCCAGGTCACCAAAATACAAAAGAAAACCCATTTTAATGCTTTTTTTCTTGGTGTGGAAGTTAAAGGTTTAGTGAACTTCTAATTATTCACAAGCTGTTTGAAAATGGCTCATTTTCTTTCCTTGGTCCTGGAAACTAGGAACTTCTTCGCAATTTGTAAAATTTAAATGTTAACCATAAAAAACTTCTATATTTCTTTTTTTTTAAACTATAATTGTAATAATTAGAATCATAATATTAAATCTTGAGCCCTGCTTTTTCAGGTTTTTCTCCGCTGTGAGCTACAGGGACAGGAATGTTCCCTGGACGTGGGACGCCTGATGCCTCCAGCTGAAATCTGCAGGTTTGATCTTCTCTGCTGGTTTCCGTCTCATGAGATTCGGGTTAAAAGTCCACTGGAAGAATTCCTCTGCTGACATGAAATGATTTGCCCTCTAACCGAATCCCATGTTCTCTCAGCTCTGGGTAACAATCAGATGCATTCATGCGTCTGATGGACCTGAGACTCTTCCTCGCCTCCGTCCCGTTGACACAAGAACGCGATTGTCTTTACATCCTTACTGAACAACGTACAGATTTAAATCTGGATTCCAGCATAGAGGAAGAATGCTCGCGTTTCCCAGAGTGGGAACATTTATGTGGTTTCACAGATCTGATTTTGTAAATTACATGATTGATCTCTTTTTTTCCTTTTTCCTGAAGGAAATGATTATCTTTTTAATACAGCTGACTCAAACATAGAACCCAGAAACACTAAAGTGGTTGTTCTCTGTCCTCTCATGACTCGTCTTAATGACCAGAATCATCATCATTATCATCCTCGTTGTTCCAGCTGCAGGCCAACATGGAGGCTTTCATTAAGTGGAGATCAACACTCAGATGATTAACTCAAAGCTCTGAAACTCAAACTGAGACTAAACTTCGTGGTTTTGTGGTTCCTGATAAAAACTGAAGAATGTTTGACTTAAATTCATTTCTTCCAGCTCTCATCCTGATAGTGTTAATTCACTTCTTTATCCTATCTGAAGGTTTCAGCAGGATTTCATAAATTTCAACTGGTCCAGGATTCAGCAGCATCACCAGAACCTCCTCCTTTCACCGCATCACCTCGGTTCTTCAGCAGCTCCACTGGCTCCCAGTCAAATTCAGGTTCATTATCAGATCCTTCTGAGCTTCAAAGCCATGCACAACCTCTCTCCTCCATATATTTCGGATGCTCCGGCTGTTCTCACAGAGGCATCCCCACCAAATTTTAATTTTATGTATTCTATTAGGGATGGGAGGAAGGGGGGTGGGACCGCTATTATAAGTTCTTCTACCCTCTCTGCAAAGCCTGTGTTGTTCAATACTTTTAACACTTTTGAATACACTGCAGCTGTTTTTAACATCCCTCAGATTTTATGTATTACAGTTTATAGGCCTCCGAAGCATAGTGCACTTTTTATTAAGGAATTTTCAGAGTTTTTATCATTTCTGCACAACTCCTTCGATAGGATTATTTTAGCTGGTGATTTTAATCTACATGTAGATAACCTTTTAGACCCTTTTGCCACAGAATTTTTAAACATCCTGAATTATATGGATTTTATTCAACATGTTTTACAGCCGACTCACGACAGAGAACACACCCTGGACTTGGTCATCACGTATGGCCTGTCCACCGGTGTGTCCTCTGTTGTGGATTTAGCGATCTCTGATCATTTCTGTGTGTATTTTAACATCACCAGTATAATTCAGTGGGAGACCTCTGTGAGAACTGTAATGAAACGCCATCTAACCCCTGAAGTGGCTGCTGGTTTTCTGGAAGCTTTTAATAAGATCCCTCCTATTAATTCAACTGCCCCCTGTGATCTTATTTTCAATGATTTTAACAGTCGACTTAAATCTACTCTGGACTTGCTTGCTCCATCAAAAATCAAAAAGTACAGTCAAAACCTCCATCTCCATGGAGAAGTGAAAATCTGAAGCAGCTAAAGAGAACTTGCAGGGTGGCAGAGAGGAGATGGAGGAAAAACAAGAATACAATAAATAAGCAAATATATACCGAGCAGTTAAAATCATACAATAAAGCAGTTAGAGATTCCAGAAACAATTACTTTTCCAGAATCATCTCAGAAAACAGAAATAACTCTAAAACTCTATTTTCCACAATTGCTAATATTTTAAATAATGACTCTAATTCTTCCCAGAAAACCCCGTCTGACACTCTTTGTGAGGAGTTTGCAGCCCACTTCAGGGGGAAGGTAGACACCATCAGATGTAACATTTTATCCTCCCAATGTAAAATGGTTTTAGAAACATCTGAAAATGTGTGTCTACCTGAGGAAACACTGGACAGCTTTGTCCTGGTTGAAGCTGAGAGTCTTGATAAAGTTTTCTCCTCAGTGAGGCCTACCACATGTGTTCTGGACCCGATTCCCACAAGGTTTTTTAAACAATTCTATGATTATTTTAAAAATGAGATTTTAACTCTGATGAACTGCTCCCTTCAGACAGGGGTCTTTCCTGCTGCCTTTAAACGGGCAGTGGTGAGACCTCTGTTGAAGAAGAGCCATTTAGATTTTAATGATTTAAACAACTTCCGACCGGTGTCCAACTTGCCATTTTTAAGCAAAATTTTAGAAAAGCTTGTGTTGAGCCAACTCAACAATTTTATTAACACTAATAATGTCCGTAGACCACACTGTTCTTTTAACCCGTCTAAAACAGATCAGCATCTCTGGTGCTGTTCATAGCTGGTTCACTTCCTATTTCACAGACAGGACTTTTTTGGTCAGCATGGACACCTGTTTCTCCAGGGTCCATAGCATCACATGTGGTGTGCCCCAGGGTTCCATTTTAGGCCCGGTGCTTTTTAACCTTTATATGCTCCCTCTGGGCAGCGTCATCAGGAGACACGGGGTGAATTTCCACAGTTATGCTGACGACACACAGTTGTACATCTCCGTGTCTCCTGATGACACACAGCCAATGGATGCACTTTTTAACTGTATTTTAGACATTAAATCCTGGATGGCAGAAAACGTTCTCCAGCTCAACCAGGGCAAAACTGAAGTTTTAGTCATTGGTCCTGAGGCCCAGAGAGAGAAACTTTTACCCAAATTACAATCACTGTCTTTTAATCCTTCCTCAAAAGTTAAGAATTTGGGCATGATCTTTGACTNGTTACCAACATAAGACCAACACGTTACCAACATAAGACCAACACGTTACCAACATAAGACCAACAGGTTACCAACATAAGACCAACAGGTTACCAACATAAGACCAACACGTTACCAACATAAGACCAACACGTTACCAACATAAGACCAACAGGTTACCAACATAAGACCAACAGGTTACCAACATAAGACCAACAGGTTACCAACATAAGACCAACAGGTTACCAACATAAGACCAACACGTTACCAACATAAGACCAACACGTTACCAACATAAGACCAACACGTTACCAACATAAGACCAACACGTTACCAACATAAGACCAACACGTTACCAACATAAGACCAACACGTTACCAACATAAGACCAACACATGACCAACATAAGACCAACACGTTCCCAACATAAGACCAACACGTTCCCAACATAAGACCAACACGTTACCAACATATGACCAACACGTTACCAACATAAGACCAACACGTTACCAACATAAGACCAACACGTTACCAACATAAGACCAACACGTTACCAACATAAGACCAACACATTACCAACATAAGACCAACACGTTACCAACATGTTACCAACACATTACTGAAACGTTAACACATGACCAACATGAGATCAATACATTGCCAACACATTTTTAATGCAAGAACAACACGTTACCAACACATTACAAAAATGTTGCAGCACATTACCGAAACATTAAAGCATGACCAACACGAGACCAACACGTCACCAACATGAACAGTGGCGGCCCGTCAATAGGGGTGCTAGAATCCTTCTTGACAGCTTTGTGACAACCCAGCTGATTGATTCCATGTGTCCTGATTTAATCAACTCGACAGTCGGTGAGTCATTTGGGTTGTGTGTTAGGGTTCAGACCTGATTCAGGTCCGGTACCGAGTCTAGTACCTGGTTCGGTATCCGGGTCATTTTGGACCAGTTCGGTTTGGACCAGGTCCAGTACCGAGTTGGTCCGGTACTGGGTCATTTCAAACCGGTTCGGTGATGTAATGTGATCTCAGTTTAGCTTGTTTTCATCAACTCTTGCTGCAGGGTCTAGCTGCGGACCTTCAGGATTTAAAATAAGTGCATTTTCACTGAAATGAGTTTCCTGCGCAGGGTGGCCGGGCTCAGCCTTAGGGATAGAGTAAGAAGCTCGGACATCTGGGAGTGGGAGGGACTCGGAGTAGAGCTGCTGCTCTTTCATGTCGAAAGGAGCCAGTTGAGGTCGTTCAGGCATCTGGTCAGGATGTCTCCTGGCTCCTCCCTTGTTTCGGGCATGTCCTGCCGGCAGGAGGCCCCCGTGTCGACCCAGGACAAGCTGGAGGAAATACATCTGCAGGTTGGCCTGGGAACGCCTGAGCGTCCCAGCTGAGGAGCTGGAGGACCTGGCTGGGGAGAGGATGGCCTTGGATGCCCAACTTGGGATGCTGCCCCCGCGACCCGGACCCGGATAAGCAGAGGAAGGCGAGGCATTTTCATGTTCAGGATCTGACACCTAGTGCTGCTGAGAACAGTGTTTTTATGAGCAGAGTTTTTGCTTTCAGTAGAAAGCTGTACAAACTTATTGTGAATATTAAGATATGTTTTTGAGCTTGTTTAGGTCAGGTTGTTTTTTACCTGAAACTCTTACTTCTGTTGTGACCACATTGTGGTTGTTTTTATTATTATTATTTGTATCTGATTATATTGATATTATTCTAAGGTTTCCATATGAAGACCTTATGATTTATTTACAGTTTGATGTGTAGAATAAGGCTAAAACTGTGTGTGACCTAAACGCACCACATTTTTAGAGAATTGGTGGTAAGGATTTTTACCAGCAACATTTTCAGTCAGATGAAAATATTTATCTTCATTCCCTGCTCTAGTGGTGATATGTGAGTTTTTGTGCATCTGAAAACTGACTTGCAAAAAAGCGCCTCACCCAAAAAAATTTCACCATCCGCTGCTGCAAATGAGACCAACACATTATCAACACAAGACCCACACATTACCAGCATGAGACCAACAGCTTTGAATATTACAAAAACTTCTTTCTGATCAGTTTGCAAACATTCGTGTCCTATGGTGGACACATCCCTCTGTGATCTGTTGTGTTTGCTAGGAGCAACAAGGCATGTAGCCAATAAATCACATGTCTCCTCTCTCTCCTCTCTACATGTGCCTGAACAGAGAAACGTCTCCTCAGTGAATAAAGCAACAAAAGGGTTTTATTCACTTGTCCATTCTCATTAGCTTTGATTAGTCAATTATGCTTTGCAGGAACGAGGTCAAGTGGAAATCTGTGCTGGCTTGGTGAAAAGCATCTAATTTATTAGGCTGTTTTATTTTTACAAAGGAAATAATGATGAGTATATTTACCAGGAAAAGGCTGTATTGTTCTTAGATCAGTCCCGGTATATGTGCTTCTGCATGGAGCTTTTATGACCCAGATACACAAAGTCTGAACTGAAAAAAGATGTTACAAAGTGTTTTGTTTTTTTAAATAAGGGACATTTTGAAAAAGGCCATTTATGTTTAATCATTCAACTAAAGTGTTTTTGGTTAATCTTGTGATTTCTGTCAGATTTATCTTTTAAAACCATGTAGGTCGGGGTCATGAACAAAGTTAGGAACCACAATTTCACAATAAAACCATCACTTATATTTGGAGCAAAGCAACAGACTGCAGGAAATGTGAGGTTTTGATCAAGCCTGAGCGTTTTACTGAGGTTCCTGTCTTCTGTGGATCTTAGTTCAGCAGGGTGAACCTGTGCAGGAGATCAAAGCCAGCCATGACAACATCATAAAGATCAACTCAGCAGCAGAAAGTGAGTAATTTGACTTGTTTTTTAATTCGATAAATCTTTTGAGGAATGTGCCAATCCTGTTAATGAGGTAGGGCTTTTAGAAATACACTTTCCTACCTACTAAACCTACTAAAACCTTTTAAGATTTATTTTACAGACAAAAGTATGAATGATAAAATGTCCAACTTAAATGTACATCTATAGCCATCCACACAGTTATAAAGAAATACTACATCATGTTCACTATTTAGTACCATATACAGTATAGGGAATAGGAAAAAGTCCTTTTGAATGCAACATAATTCATAATTGTGTGCCAAGTGTTCAAAAATTATAAAATAATGTAATCCAGCTAGTAAATATTTCTATATACGGTAAGCATTCACCAGTCAGAAAATCACTTCATGAGCTGTTAGCGTTAGCATTCTCTGTTGGCTCAGGCTGCAATGCATTATGGTTCATTTCTACCAATGTTGTGTACAATGCATGTATACTACTTTTATTGTATGTGATGAGTTCCTATGATTATGAAACCCTTCAAGTGCAAGAAACGTGAGGAAAATTTTGGCACGGATTGTCTTTCTATGATGAGATTTCTTCACACTCTGGAAAAGACAATACATGCATTATAGACATTTAAGTGGGACAAATATAGTACTGTATATACCAAAAAAGGAAATCAGGCAGTGGTCAAACACTTTTTCCCACCACTGTCTACATTCTTCTAGACTTTTATAAACCATAAATAAGGACTATAGTTGATTAAAGGCTAATGCGAATATTTCAGAGCAATGATTTTTACATGTGTGTGTTTCCATGGGAAGTGATGCAGTGCTCATCAGTTTTGGACGTCCTGTTTCTCCTGGACGGCTCCTACAGCGTAGGGAAAGGCAGCTTTGAGAGGTCCAAACACTATGCAGTCAAGCTGTGCCAAGCTCTAGACATCGGACCTGACAAGGTTTGTTTTTTCCATCACGTCTTCTCTTTATATCATGCCTTATCACCATTCTTGTAACTCTGGTTGTGAGCAGGTGCGAGTCGGTTTGATTCAGTTTGGTTCGGCTCCTCGCCTCGAGTTTTCTTTGGACTCATATTCCACCAAACAGGAGCTGAAGAAACACATTAAAAAGATCTCCTATAGGTGGGTTTCCTTTCATTCTGCTTATAAAAGTGTATGCTTTTGTTCTCAAAGGGCAAATTCAGAGTAATTTGGAACTGCTGTCCTTTCTTTCTTTGTTTAGTAACCTTGGGAGGGGGGAATCGGTAAACTAGCTCACATTAATGAAGCTCTCAATACAGTTTAAAAGCTTGGTACTTTTCCATTCGCTGCTCTTTCAGAGGTGGCAGCACTCGGACAGGCCTGGCCTTAAAATACGTCCTGAGGAAGGGTTTTCTGGGTGGCCGTAACTCCTCCAGCGTCCCCCACATCGCCATCCTGCTATCAGATGGGAGGTCTCAGGGCAACGTGGTCCAGGCTGCCTCCCAGCTAAAAGAGACGGGCGTGGTCTTGTTTGCTATTGGCTTACGGTTCCCAAAGTAAGTAATAAAACAAGAATTGTCAGTAATGATTGATTAATGGTATATTTAGGTCATTTTGAAGCAGCGCTCTATCAGTGAGGACTATACCCACCGATGACATCACAAAGGAGTCCTCTGAATGGAGCAATACTAGCTCTAAGACTAATAGAACGCTGCTTCAAAATGAATAAAATATCCATTTAAAGTGCAACAGTGTTTAAACTTGCTGTGTTTTGCAGGTGGGAGGAACTTCACGCTCTCGCCAGTGAACCAATAGAGAGCCACGTCCTTTTTGCTGAACATTTCCATGATGCTGTTAATGGCCTGTACACCACACTGAGCACTCTCTCTGTTTGCAACGCAACACCTGCAGGTGGATGATCCAAACACATTTCACTGCCTTCGTTCGTCTGACCCTCGCTATCCATCACACAGTGTCTCATCTTGTCCTGTAGGCTGTCAGGCGGAGTCGTTCCCCTGTGAGAGGAAAACACTAGAGACGGTGAAGGAGCTGCAGGGGAACTTCATGTGCTGGAAAGGCTCCAAGGGGTATTCCCCGTACACTTCTCTATGTCCTTACTACAGGTAAGTGTGGCTTCTTCCTGAAAAACGCATTTCTCTGCTGTTTGATGGGGTTTTCTCTATGCGTGGTAATTATAACCTTGGAAAAACTCCATGGCTTATTTTGGTGTTGCTTTATTTCCAGTTGGAATTAAGACAAAATATTCAGAAAACAAAACATTTAAGATCCAAATTTATTAATGTGCAATAAAAAATTTACATAAATCATCTTGTTATGAAGAACTTTTGCAGAGTTAAAGCAATCCCCTAGTAATAAAAAAAAAAGGTATCCTCTGAAATTATATCTGCAAAAGTGCAGAAACTGGCTCATGCCAGTTTCTGCACTTTTGCACTTCTGCACTTTCTCAACTGCCTAAAAGAGCCCCAGGTTTTATGCAGAGGTAGATTTTTCTATGCATTAGGAGCAGTGTTGTTTATTCTGAAGAAATGGTGAGTCCAGGTCACCCTGGGGTGCACTGACAGAGGCGGGGCCATGCACCAGCCCCGCCAAGTCCCTCCCACCACCACCAGTAGGCTTCCCTCCTGGATCTGTTACCTCTACTACCCATCCTTAAAAAGATAAAACAACAAATACTGGAAAAAGATGGATTTACTTTATTGGCTCTGGAAAAAGTTTACTTACCTAACATACTTAAGGAGGCTTAAAAAGGAAGAGAGGAGAAGCATTTTTAGAATTTAAGAAAAAGTTTGCACATCTTCTGTTTAAGAACTTCAGATGATCAAGTGGCTAATTGCTGCTTTGCATATGAATTTTAATTAATTAGATATTAAGTTTGTAAACAAGACACAGCAGACAGACTCCAGTGTAAGGAACTGTTTGATTACATCACTCTTCTACTAAATCTGAACAATTCTGTTTCAACCACATAATAAATGTAGCTGCGTTTTTTTATCCTGTGTTTTCAGGTACAACAAGGTTTACAGGAGACACCCGTCAGTCTGCCACAGAACCATTTGTTCAGGTGAAAACCTTTCCATCCATTTCATTCCCTCCATACTTTCCTTCTCTTTCATTCTTTGTGTTATTTGTTCTCTTCTTCATCAGATCCCTGTGACTCTCAGCCTTGTCTGAATGGAGGGACGTGTGTGTCAGAGGGCCCAGAGGGCTACCGCTGTGTGTGTCCACCTGGCTACGGGGGAGACCCTCACTGCGGTCAGGACTCACCGTCTGCATGCAGAATAATACCTAACATGATCACATAGTTAAGGCCTTTATCCCTCCTCAGCTCCTGCGTTATCTCTGGATTGCTCCGTGGATTTACTCTTCCTGCTAGACGGTTCTGCCTCGCTCACGTTAGAAGGCTTCCTGCGCCTCAAGTCCTTCTTGAAACGCTTCCTGCAGACTGTGATTGGCTCCGACAGCCCCAGTAAAGTTGGCCTGGCGGTGTTTGGCGGAGAGACCAGAGTAGAGGCTCAGGTTGGAAAGTTCAAAGAAAACCTGAAGGGTCTCCTTAAGGTTGTGGATGGACTTAAACCACCTGGTGGCCAGACCCTTACGGGCCAGGCGCTCCGATACGTTACCCGTAACGGGTTTGTAAGCCAGCCCGTTTTTGCTGATGTATCCGATGACCTTCCCCGCGTGGTGGTGCTGCTCGCTGCCACTCCTGCTGCTGACGAGGTGGTCGAGGCCTCGAAATATGCACGAGATAGAGAGATCTTCCTGATCGGGGTGGGACCAGATGGCTTAAAGGAACAGCTGAATAACATCACAGGAAACCCTCAGAGGACTCTCACATACACATCAGCTGATAAGCTCACTGGGAAGATCCCAGAACTGAAGGCCAAGATCTGCAGCGTGGATACACAAGGTACTACCAACCTCCAACTACAGGCCTTTAACTTGGTAATGCATCAACTAAATGCATGCAAACCTTATACATTAGCACCACCTTCAGGCCAAAAAGAAAACTACTGGTGGGAATCTACAGGAAAGCAGTGTACTGGTCCTTGAAGTCTATGATCTCTGCTCCAACACATCTGAATCAATGTGCAATGAACTTAAACTATTGATTCAGGTGTGTTAAATACAGTGAGTGCAGAATTATTAGGCAAATGAGTATTTTGACCACGTCATCCTCTTTATGCATGTTGTCTTACTCCAAGCTGTATAGGCTCAAAAGCCTACTACCAATTAAGCATATCAGGTGATGTGCATCTCTGTAATGAGAAGGGGTGTGGTCTAATGACATCAACACCCTATATCAGGTGTGCATAATTATTAGGCAACTTCCTTTCCTTTGGCAAAATGGGTCAAAAGAAGGACTTGACAGGCTCAGAAAAGTCAAAAATAGTGAGATATCTTGCAGAGGGATGCAGTACACTTAAAATTGCAAAGCTTCTGAAGCGTGATCATCGAACAATCAAGCGTTTCTTTCAAAATAGTCAACAGGGTCGCAAGAAGCGTGTGGAAAAACCAAGGCGCAAAATAACTGCCCATGAACTGAGAAGAGTCAAGCGTGCAGCTCCCAAGATGCCACTTGCCACCAGTTTGGCCATATTTCAGAGCTGCAACATCACTGGAGTGCCCAAAAGCACAAGGTGTGCAATACTCAGAGACATGGCCAAGGTAAGAAAGGCTGAAAGATGACCACCACTGAACAAGACACACAAGCTGAAACGTCAGGACTGGGCCAAGACATATCTCAAGACTGATTTTTCTAAGGTTTTATGGACTGATGAAATGAGAGTGAGTCTTGATGGGCCAGATGGATGGGCCCGTGGCTGGATTGGTAAAGGGCAGAGAGCTCCAGTCCGACTCAGACGCCAGCAAGGTGGAGGTGGAGTACTCGTTTGGGCTGGTATCATCAAAGATGAGCTTGTGGGGCCTTTTCGGGTTGAGGATGGAGTCAAGCTCAACTCCCAGTCCTACTGCCAGTTTCTGGAAGACACCTTCTTCAAGCAGTGGTACAGGAAGAAGTCTGCATCCTTCAAGAAAAACATGATTTTCATGCAGGACAATGCTCCATCACACGCGTCCAAGTACTCCACAGCGTGGCTGGCAAGAAAGGGTATAAAAGAAGGAAAACTAATGACATGGCCTCCTTGTTCACCTGATCTGAACCTCATTGAGAACCTGTGGTCCATCATCAAATGTGAGATTTACAAAGAGGGTGTCAGGTTCATAATTATTTATCACATATGAAACCAAATGTTTATTGTTTGAAGCTCATCTTTCCCAGAGTTTGAAAGTATATTATGTTTAATTTGCAAGACTCCTCTTCCTGACCCATTTAGACAAGCACAATGTTTCTTTTCAATGTCTAGAGGAAGGGAGTGAGGCATCTGGAGCCTTATCTGTTCTGTGATTTATCTGTATGTTTTTACTTGTGTGCTTTTCAATAAAAAGAGAGGTCTGGGAGAGGTTGAGTCAGAAGGGTCGGGAGATCGGTACTGTGGCGGTTCTGATCCAAACCTTCTCTCCGGATCTGTTTGTGTATGAAAACCTGTTGTCTTCCTTGACCAAGTTTGGGTAATACTATGTTGGTAGAGGGTTTAAACCTAACATAAATTGGTGTTTTCCGCCCGGTTTCCTACGACCGGCGACCGGCAGGAGGGGATTTCTGACCCGCAGACCTGTGGCCACGGGTTTATGCGAGGAGTCCTGTTGGGGAAATTCCTCCTGACGGGAGCTGGACAACAGGAGCCGAACTCTTCCCAGGTTTCGTCAAGGAAAACGAGTAAGGTTGCTTTTTGGTTGTTTGGAGTGGCTTTATTGTGGCTTAGTGTTGTTTTACAGCTGGATCCCTTGTCAGATGAAAGATACTGGGGGAACACTTAAAAAGACCGGTCTTGATATTGTTTTTTTTAGGTTCAGATCTGATGTGCTTTGTTGAACGCTTTTCTTTGTGAGCTGGAAGATACTGGGGAGCACCTTAAACTATAAAATTATCAATATCCGTTACCCGCCGGAGGGTGAAAATATCCGTTACCCGCCGGAGGGTGAAAATATCCGTTACCCGCCGGAGGGTGAAAATATCCGTTACCCGCCGGAGGGTGAAAATATCCGTTACCCGCCGGAGGGTGAGAATATCCGTGCTACCTGCCGGAGGGTGAGAATATCCGTGCTACCTGCCGGAGGGTGAGAATATCCGTGCTGACCCTTACGGAGGGCAAAACATATCCGTGAAATAATTAATAATTAGACTTGACCATACGGAAGGGTGATAATATTCCGTGGTAAAATAAAAAAAAATTTGAAAAACCGGTATTGATATATTTTTTCCTTTAAGGTTGTGTCCAGATCTGGTGTTTAAAAATGGTTTTGCCCGTGTGGGGGCTGTGTTTTTTTTTTATTCTAGGGTTGGTGTTCATATTGGGCGCTTTTTGCTATTTCACAGTTAGATGGTTTATTAATCTGAGTTGGTTGTGTTGAGTAGGTTTCCTTGTAAGCTGATTGTGTTTACTGTGGGTTGCTGTGTTCAGCAGGGGTTTTGCTGTGATACTTTGGGTTGTTTGGTGTTTAAGAAGCCCGCAACATGGGGTTGAGGGAGAAGTGGAACGGGGCGGACCTCTGGCTCCGCTCTGTGTGTGTGTTGTGATAAAGACTGTTTGTCTGTCTCCAGTCCCAAAGTCTGACAAAATTGTCTGTTTTATGTCTCTGTGAAAGATGTGTGTGTTCGTCCGCTGGAAACAGATCCTGTGTCAACGTGCGTCTCTGTGTGTCTGAACTGCACATGCGCGACAGGAGGTGTGACACAGCTCAACTGACCAATCCTGTTTGACGTACAACGTAACTGACCCGACCCCCTGACGTAAGCCGAAAGAGACCACAGGCGTGAACTGACCATAATGGACTGGAAACTCAGCTTTTAGAAGACCGAGTACCTGACATGTTTTAACAGACCTATGTATGTGACAGAAGAAACAACTAACTGTTAGTTTGTCTATTGTTTGGAACAAAAATTAAACCAATCTGGCCTGTTGATAAAAATGTAAGGAATGCAGTCTGATGAATGGGAGAGGGACGCCTTTCGACTTTTATCAGACTCCATTCTGAGGTGAAGCATTTTACACCTAAGGGTGTTTAAAATTAGATGCAAAAGTAAATAGGTTATTAAATAAAGGAATGTGGATACCTGTGAGATGGCTGCTGGTGGGAAAATAATTAAGTTACAGTCTGTTGTATTTTACATGTGTGAGGTTTAAATGAATGTCAGACTGCTGCTGGAAAACTAAACAAATTAAAATAGTGTGCTTAGATGCATGAACTCACAGCCATCCACACGTAACCTAATATTTAACAACAAAATTAAGATCACCAAACAAATTGATTGACAACTAAATGAAATTAGAAATAAATCTCTAAGAGATCATATGTTATAATGAATTAAGGCCAAAAGTAAGTTCAAAACTACACTACTTATTACAATTATGACAAAATGGAATATACATGAAAGATTTATTGTTTTTTTTTATCTTCGTCCATATAATAAATAAGATGTTAGATTTTTAGCGTGAAATTGAATAATCAGAATTAAGAATACTCAAAAGACAAAAGCCTGAAGCCATTCACAATGCAGTAATCAAAAGTCCAGATTCAGAATTAACAGGGTGAGGATCCTGAATAAAGCCAGTAAAACATCTCCCTTGATGAAACAGAAAAAGAACTTCAAACTTTGAATCACTAAAATGAAAGGTAATCACTGTGTTTATGCCTAAAAATGAAGGATTAAAGGAAAGATTTATATCAATAATAAAAGAGATTAAATTATTGTTAATAAATAAATGAACATTCTGACATCAGTCTGATTACGAGTACAAAAAATATGATGAGTTAATCCAGGGCCCATAAAACCAACATTTCGTTTTATTTTGGTTAACATGGGAGCCAGCCCGACTAAGGTCTGATTCAATCATTATTGATTTAATNTTTCCCCCAGCATCTTTCATCTGACAAGGGATCCAGCTGTAAAACAACACTAAGCCACAATAAAGCCACTCCAAACAACCAAAAAGCAACCTTACTCGTTTTCCTTGACGAAACCTGGGAAGAGTTCGGCTCCTGTTGTCCAGCTCCCGTCAGGAGGAATTTCCCCAACAGGACTCCTCGCATAAACCCGTGGCCACAGGTCTGCGGGTCAGAAATCCCCTCCTGCCGGTCGCCGGTCGTAGGAAACCGGGCGGAAAACACCAATTTATGTTAGGTTTAAACCCTCTACCAACATAGTATTACCCAAACTTGGTCAAGGAAGACAACAGGTTTTCATACACAAACAGATCCGGAGAGAAGGTTTGGATCAGAACCGCCACAGTACCGATCTCCCGACCCTTCTGACTCAACCTCTCCCAGACCTCTCTTTTTATTGAAAAGCACACAAGTAAAAACATACAGATAAATCACAGAACAGATAAGGCTCCAGATGCCTCACTCCCTTCCTCTAGACATTGAAAAGAAACATTGTGCTTGTCTAAATGGGTCAGGAAGAGGAGTCTTGCAAATTAAACATAATATACTTTCAAACTCTGGGAAAGATGAGCTTCAAACAATAAACATTTGGTTTCATATGTGATAAATAATTATGAACCTGACACCCTCTTTGTAAATCTCACATTTGATGATGGACCACAGGTTCTCAATGAGGTTCAGATCAGGTGAACAAGGAGGCCATGTCATTAGTTTTCCTTCTTTTATACCCTTTCTTGCCAGCCACGCTGTGGAGTACTTGGACGCGTGTGATGGAGCATTGTCCTGCATGAAAATCATGTTTTTCTTGAAGGATGCAGACTTCTTCCTGTACCACTGCTTGAAGAAGGTGTCTTCCAGAAACTGGCAGTAGGACTGGGAGTTGAGCTTGACTCCATCCTCAACCCGAAAAGGCCCCACAAGCTCATCTTTGATGATACCAGCCCAAACGAGTACTCCACCTCCACCTTGCTGGCGTCTGAGT
>SSNR01000340.1:286613-320608 GCA_006937965.1 Callopanchax toddi
GCCAGCGTTTAGCACCAGGTTTGATCATCAGAGCTCCAAACATTGAGCTGCGTTCAGGTGGATTGTTAAGAACTGAAAGAGTTTATAAAAAGTTTCACAGGATGCAGCTAAATGGTTCGAGGCTGACCGAAACAGTGTCGGGTCAGGCTGGAAACCCCGCCGGGAATCCCCTCTTTGGAGCCGCTGGGAACGGGAAGCCCCTCTGGAGAGCATCGCGGCATGGATTTACTGTACCCCGCCAGCCAGGTGAGGGTCAGACACCTGAAGGAAATGCTCTCATGAAATCGCGGACCGGTACCGGATTACGACCCACCACGAACCGTACCAAACCTGGCATGGAAACTAGACTCAAGTCTCCCCGTTAGCTCCTGTTAGCTGCTGCGTGCTAACAGCGGTTCCGGTGAATCGATCGAAGTAACGGCGCCTGTTTAGAATCACACTGAATGTTTTTCGTCGGTATGTGGGACTCCATCACATCCAGTCCTAGACTAGACCAGAACCGCCGGGGTTTTTCGTCTCCAAACAGAAGTCACCGTACCGGTAAGGAAGCCGTCCCGTTGTTGACTCAGTGTCCTGACAGACTGGCGATTGGCATTCATAAACATAATAATTTAGCACTTTTTTATTCAAATGAATTCACACCGACTTGATTAAAGAGCGCTCTAACCTAAAACTAACAACTCATCGCCGACAGCGAGCAGGCAGCTGGCAGACTAGAGCGGTGCCAGTCTGAGATGTTAAAGTAGTTTAGCTTTAAAAAATCTAACACAATGATTAAAACAAGCATCTGTTACACAAACTCCACACAACAAAGGGCTCAAATGATCATATTTATGGGATTATTGATCGTACAGAATGTTAAATTATCCTACAAATACTTTATTTATCTACATCTGACAACACTGTAAGCAGCGCCACCTAGCTAGAAGCTCCCTTAGCTGACCTCACAGGTCCACATATGAAAAAAAAGCGTTTTTAGAAGCTTTGCAAAAAGGGGCACTTTGGACTAGAAAAATGGTTTAAAAAAATGTATTGTAAAACAAAATACCCTCAATAAACATTTCAAATAGTATTTTTGGACAGAGTTTTATCAGAATTTTAAAAAAACCCTTAAAATATGCTCTTTAAGAAGCATAAATTAGGTAAATACCTTTGTGTTTGTTTTATGCTGCTTCAGAAAGATGCAGTGTGCTAGAGATAATAATTCTAAGTGCATTTAGCATTTTAGCTTGCTAGCATGATGTTGCATGTATGTCAAGAATTTAACAGCAGATGTTATGGTACATTGAATGTAAATGCTAACATGAGTGGCTAGTAAAACTCTTAATATCTCGATATGAGAAGAAAAATGAGTTCTGTGAATGATAGCTTAGGAACTGAGAACTGTTCCTGTATTCAGTGGACCAGGAGCTAATCTTTGGACCTGCTGGAGAGAAGCAGAAGCTCCCCAGTCAGTCATTGAGGGCACATGTGAGGTTGCTGCTGAGAGAGACCTTGGAGTTTCACCTTTGTCATCGACTGCCTGTTCAGCTTCCCTAGCTGCACATTAAAGGGATCATTACAACTATTTTTCCCATTCCAATTGGAACTCAAAAGGATTCGTGAGTACAAAAAAATCTAACCAGTGCGCTGCTTTAATTTTGTTTTGCTCAGTGAGTGAAAGGGCTGTCTGTTTTTGGCCACACCACACCCAAGCATCGATTCAGGCCTGCAACGGGTTTAATTTTATTTAGAATTTGGACTTTTAGAAACCTTTACAAGGTAAAGGTTATGTGAACTGAAAAGTGTGGTTTATTTTGACATACCTTTGAAGGGTAACTACACTAAAGGACTATTTTGACTTTATATATATATTTTCTTTTATATTTGGTGTTAAACTAATAATTGTTTACTAAACTGTTAATTTAAATTTGAATCCTGCTTCATTGTTTTGTTTCTTAATTATTTTAAAGCTTTTATATTTCAAGGGAGTGTATGAAACATTAGGATTAATCTAAACTAAATTCTTAGCAGGTTATTAAAGGTGAAATATTTCATATTCTCCTGCTAAGTGGAGGCACCGCCAATAAATTTGAAGGTTTGATAAAAAAAAGGAAACTAATAAATAGAAAGTTGTATCTCCTGTAAGCCAGTAGTACGGCAAGCCATAACTAAAAATTCCCAGGGCCCCGTCCAGAGTACTATACCCAGTTTAACCTACTGGTTAACAATCTAGCTACTTGGTACGGGTGCTACACTAATTTCAGCATTATATTAAAGGGAGTAAGGGATTTAAAAATGATTTTTTGGTAATTCCCTCAAAAATACACATCCTCCCAAAAAATTTGATAAATTGCATTAGCGTAGCCAAAATTATTCACAAAAATACACATGTCTGCGCAAAAAAAAATGCACTAAGGTCATATAAGGGTTAAGAGTGACTTTATAAGTTACACAGCTGAGACTTTATACTTCTGCATCAACGTTTGAATATTTTAGCAGAGGGAACTCACCTGGATGCAGTGGCAGCTGGTGAATTTTTTGGGGGTGGGGCGCATTTTTGCAAGTCAGTTTTCAGATGCGCAAAAAAATCACATCTCACCACTAGAGCAGGGAATGAAACAAAATGTTTTCATCTGACTGAATATTTTACTGGTAAAAATCCTTACCACCAGTTCTCTAAAAATGTGGCGCTGTTAGGTCTAATTCTACACATCAAACAGTAAAGAAATCATAAAGTCTTCATAAGGAGACCTTAGAATAATATCAATATAATCAGATACAAATAAAAATTTTTTAAAAACAACCACAATGTGGTCACAACAGAAGTTGTAAAGAGTTTCAAGGAAAAAACAACCTGACCTACACAAGGTCAAAAAACACAACTTAATATTCACAATTAGCTTTCTACTGACACCACAAACACATCTTTAATTACCACATCAACTAATGAAGTTTATTAACAGCAAAATAAAGTCAAATCCACTGATATGTCCCATCAAAATAAGTTAAATTATGATTTTAGGCCACTCATACAAAACTCCCATAGAGCGCCATGGCGTTTTAAGGAAAAATAAAAAACTCGAGGTAAACTAAATGAATCAAAGTATTCAATCAACAGTATCAGTGTTCCTCTAACATTCAGCCACAATGATAACAATGACATGTCACTATTTAAAGGTGTGGTTTTCTGGGTTATTTTATAGTTTTGCATTGTTCTCTAGTGTAATTCACTGCTATCTATTTAATTTTTATAAAGAAAGAAGCCTTGATGCTTATAATATAAGCTTTAGAAGTTTGCTATTCTAAAGCTGAGTTTGAAACAGCCGGATTCACTTTAGTATTAATGATATGCACAGCCCTCGCTTCTGATTGGCTGTAGGTATTTGATACTGATTGTGACGGTAAACATGGCAGCTAAGCTTTATGTGGATAAAGTTAGCCTACGGTCGAAGGACAAATTAGAAGAACCACTTCCTCAGCGTTTGTCAATGAATGATTCAGAAGAGTAATACTCACAATTGGATTTACATTTTCTCCTAAAAGCTCAGCCAGCCTCAAGCAAACAGCCGTTTGCTCCCCGCATGCGGGCTGCTGTCCACACCGAACTCCGAGTCCGCCTTCTGAATACCGAGGCTCGACACACGGGCTGACATGCACCTATTCGGTGTTCTTCCCACATCCCACATTACTCCTTCGGCCAAAAGTCAGATGTGTTTTCCAGAGAAGCGTAACTCCACCGGTGCGGCCGCTGTGTGCTCACCTTACACACACACACACACACACACACACACACACACACACACACACACACACACACACTCACTGCTCAGTACTTTGTGTGTCTTAACCAAAATAACTCAGAATAAGTTCTAATTTCGCCAAGATTAGCCAAAATATATTACAAAGTTAGCCAACAGCTGCATCTACAGAATTTATTAACTTCCATGCAGAAAAATAAATAAATAAAGACAGCTCTGGGGTTTGAATTCAGAACCTCCAGATTTGTAGACCAACAGCAGGCCTCTGCCATTTGCTGATAGGCGTTTTCAACAGTAAAAATCCACAACAGACACATTGTGAATACAAAAAACAAACAAAGTCACTCACCATGGAGTTGATTGAATCAGGACCCATGGAATCAATCGGCTGGGTTGACACAAGCTGCCAAGAAGGATTCTTTGAATAAATATCCATTTTGTTTCCTCCATGATAACTAGGCTACACAAACTAAAGCTTTTGGGTCAACTTCCTGATCTGAGCTGAAACTCCGGTCTCCTCAGATGCTAAATTCAGCACCCCAGTGCTCTCCATTACTTTGCATTGAAGGAGGGTTCAGTGCACATGCTCCAGTTATAGAAAACAAAGCGTAGGTCTATTGGTAAAGATTTGTGCGCCCGAGACATGTACAGAAGACCCCAAAGAAACAGGAAGTACATCACACCACCTTTCGGTCTGGTAAAAAATAGTGATATAACATTTTAAAACTACACCTAAATGCAGATTATACACACAGTATGTATAATGGATAGATTGTTTAGTTTAATTTTCATGGTTCTTTTAAAATGGGCCACCACTGCCTGGATGGCTGGAAATGGAAAACATATCTTGACACAACTCTGGCTAATGAACCAGGACCCACCCCCAGCCCAGTTTAACCACTATATGACAGACTTGATGGCTCTCTAACACAACTGTTACAGTGTATCTTCAAGCATGTTTAATAAGACTTCCCATGATGCTCTTTCCAAAACAAAAGGTAAAATTTTAATAGTAGCCCTATTTCTCCATGTTGTCTGGCAGCCGCCGATGCATGGCACCCCCGCCTCTGTCAGTGTGCCCCAGGGCAGCTGAGACTACAAAAAAGTAGTTTATCCCCACCAGTGTGACCAGACTGTTGTGTTGTACAGCGCTTTGGGGAGTGTGAAAAAGACACTCTAGAAGAAGGCGCTCTATAAATACAGGCCATTTACCATTGTCTGCTCGTGTTAGACCTCCNGATTGATTATAATGTGTTCTGAGATGCCCATTTTTAAGGAAAGATTGTTTTTAAAACCCCTAGAATGTTTGAACTTTTCTGTTCTAAACTCGAGCTTGGCACATGCCTTACATGCAAAAAGTCAGAAGAAAAAGGAAAATAGCTCATATTTCAACCTGTAACCCAAGCTTAGAGTAAATGCAGGTTTTTACTAGATGGTTCATTGAATCCTATTTATAAGATAAATCTATGTTGATTTAGGGTTTATGACTCACACTGAACCCTATTCCTTTTTATGAAGATGTGTGTATTTGAATACAGAGTTTTCACTAGTTTTTGTTTGTTTTGGGGTTTTCTGATGGGAAAAAGAAATATTCACAAAGGTTTAGACAAGTCTAATCATGATCTCGACAAAGAAAAGGTTTATTGAAATTCTGAAGCATTTATGATATGACAAATGCAGGTTTTTATTTGTTTTATTTTGTGCTCCTCTCGGATTCCTGGATGCAAGTCCGAGCTCGTGTGCCTGAATGAAAAACAAATGTCTTGGCTCTGATGATTTCTTGACAAATTTTCAAATTAAGGATTTTTGTTTATTGTTTTTGAGGATCTAATTAAAAGAGGGATATTTAATAGACTTTAACTGGGAAATTTAAATTTGTTCATGCTTTGTCTAATTAAAGGTTAGGTCAAGTGCATCAACACGTAAATAGCAAGGCCATTAAAACAACTTGTATCTTAGCATCTAAATCAAACTTTAGAATAACAGAAACGTATTTAATCAGCTGGATTGTTTGTTCCAAAGGGTACAGAACGTTTCCAGAGAACAGGATTAATTTATGTTAAACTTGATCAACAAGCGAGAGTTGTTTTGACTATCTGATATCTGAATGCTGACACACCTTAACTGGGAAAATGATAACTTATCTGCAGCAGTGTCTCTCCACCAGAAACTGATGACAGAAAAAGAGACACATTTAATTTTTTAAGTTTATATTTTTAAGACAATGGTTTAAGGAGTTTGCATCATTTCTAAATTCGTTTATTTGACTATGGTTGGACAAAGTTTAGTAAATGTATGATGATGATTCATTCTAGGTTGATATCTTTGATTTGAAGTGTGTGATTAGCATATGCTAAACTAGAGGGATTTATCACTGACAAAAGTTGCTTTACATACCTGATGATTTCACCGGCGCTACTTATCTGGAATAGTGTTTCTCTTTTTTGAGTTTATCTGTATTAGTGTCTCTCCCAGAGCTACTGATTTAAGTGAAAACGACACACATTTAATGTTTTCTTTTGTGGTTTATCTGGTTTATAATTTAGGTTTGGCAGCTCATGGAGCCCACATTGATGGTGAATTATTTTATGTTGGTTTCACCTTTTATTTCCTATGTTTTTATTTTTCTGATCCTACCTTACCTGTTGTCTGTGAATTAATTGCTTTCTGGTCACATATATTTTGACACATGTGTCCATGTGTCGAAATATAGGGGGGAGTGAGTGAAACGGAGTTCACATGAACGAAGTGAAACGGAGTGAATTAATTCTTCTTAAAAAACTTTTTTACCTCAACTCGTGTTTTCTAAAGCAAAAGCTAGGATGGACATTCAATGGCACGGAGGCTGTACCTCACGAAGAGCTGCTGCACCTACATCCTGAGAACCCCTTCCATCCCTAATGGTAACCAAATCTGCCCATGCTCTGTCTAACTACCCCAACAGGCCCCAGGACTGTCATGCACCCCAGAACAGTCACAACAATGGCCCCATGGACATGGCTGGACCCCTGAACAGGTCAGTGCTGGGAAGAATCGAACTGTGACCTGTCCCTCTCTGGGTTTCTCTTCCAATGTGGCGTGCGCGACGCCGTCCTTGACAAGTCTGCCTGTGGCGACCTTTCTGACCCTGACATCCTACGGTTCATCACCTGACGTGAGTCACTGTCAATTGACAGACACACCTTCCACATCTCATGAGTCGAAACAACCCAGGCATTCGTTGGCTGAATGTCACTGCGTTCAGAGCTGGTTCTGAACGGGCTACGTAATCCAAATCTCAGGGTCCCCACAAACAAAGACTGGTTTTAAGGGGGATCTGAGTGGATAACTATGGATATGCGATTCAGGGTGTGTCTGTGTTTGTTTACTACGAGGCTGGTGTGGGGCCCTGCAAGGAATGCCCTGCACCGCAACGCTGATGTCACGGGGTCAGAGGTCACAGGGAGAAATGGAAACCAACCCAGCCATACCCCCTCCTCAGTCAAAAAGGTCCAAGGTGTTTCTCCTCCTCAATCAAAGATCTGATGTCAAAAAGGTTTCCCCTTGGCCCGGTCAAAAAGAAATGTTAATTCCCGTCTTTCCCAGGCCTGGACTATGAAGCTCCTTCAGAAAACGTTGTGAAACGAGTTGGAGGTTGTTGATTTTGTCCCAGGTCCTGTTATACCTCCCTATTCATTTTTGATTGCTATTTTTCATTATAACCACACATATAATCATTCATTGCTTATATGATCACCACTCTTTAGACATTATAATCAGTATGACTTTTATTTAACAGCATAATCAGCATGACTAGCATTTACAGGAGGTGGTCATGCCACCATAGGACATTGTTTATGGTTTCATATATGATAAAAGAGGAGGGAGATGTCAGGTTCATAATTATTTATCACATATGAAACCAAATGTTTATTGTTTGAAGCTCATCTTTCCCAGAGTTTGAAAGTATATTATGTTTAATTTGCAAGACTCCTCTTCCTGACCCATTTAGACAAGCACAATGTTTCTTTTCAATGTCTAGAGGAAGGGAGTGAGGCATCTGGAGCCTTATCTGTTCTGTGATTTATCTGTATGTTTTTACTTGTGTGCTTTTCAATAAAAAGAGAGGTCTGGGAGAGGTTGAGTCAGAAGGGTCGGGAGATCGGTACTGTGGCGGTTCTGATCCAAACCTTCTCTCCGGATCTGTTTGTGTATGAAAACCTGTTGTCTTCCTTGACCAAGTTTGGGTAATACTATGTTGGTAGAGGGTTTAAACCTAACAGAGGGAAAACAGTACACCTCTCTGAACAGTGTCTGGGAGGCTGTGGTTGCTGCTGCACGCAATGTTGATGGTGAACAGATCAAAACACTGACAGAATCCATGGATGGCAGGCTTTTGAGTGTCCTTGCAAAGAAAGGTGGCTATATTGGTCACTGATTTGTTTTTGTTTTGTTTTTGAATGTCAGAAATGTATATTTCTGAATGTGGAGATGTTACATTGGTTTCACTGGTAAAAATAAATAACTGAAATGGGTATATATTTGTTTTTGTTAAGTTGCCTAATAATTATGCACACCTGATATAGGGTGTTGATGTCATTAGACCACACCCCTTCTCATTACAGAGATGCACATCACCTGATATGCTTAATTGGTAGTAGGCTTTGAGCCTATACAGCTTGGAGTAAGACAACATGCATAAAGAGGATGATGTGGTCAAAATACTCATTTGCCTAATAATTCTGCACTCACTGTAATATTTATTGAATTATATAATAATTTAGGTTTTGTTTCCAGGTTGTCTGGGTCAAGCAGTAGACCTGGTGTTTGCCCTGGATGCTTCAGGCGGTGTCGGGCGGGACAACTTCGCCACCTTGCAGGATTTTGTGCGCAGCCTCAGTGTCCAGTTTGACATCAACCGCGACGTGGCTCAAGTAGCCCTGGTCGCCTACAGTCGGAGAGCCCACACCGTCTTCGGCCTGGACATGCACGACTCTGGTTCCGCCATCCTCAGGGCCGTAGGTGATGCTGGCTACATGGGGGGCGTGGCGTCGACCGGTTCAGCGCTGCTCCACGTCTTCTCCAACGTGCTGACCGTCGCTAAAGGAGCCAGACCGGGAGTCAACAAGGCTGTAGTGGTGGTGACGGACGGTTCAGGTGGGGATGATGCTGTCGTTCCCGCTCAGAAGATAAGAAACGGAGGAGTTTCACTGTTTGTGGTTGGTATTGGAGACGTTCAGAGGGACAGACTGATGAAGATCGTAGGCTCAGAGGACCACATGATCTCTGTGCCGTCTTATGAAGATCTCAGGTACTTTGAGGATGTGTTGGTGCAGATGCTGTGCACAGGTAAGCATTTATTTTACATTTCCCCCCACCAATAGGTAATTGCATTAACAGGAAAATGAAAAGCAGATATGTTTTGATGGAATTTTCTTTCATCAGAGATGAAGAGACCTGTAAATCTGTGCAAGCCCAACCCATGTATGCATGATGGGATGTGCATCCTGTCAGGAGGGAGCTTCAGGTGTCAGTGTAAAGGCTACGAGGGACCGCACTGTGAAACCAGTACGACCACCACCGTTATTTCCTCTTCTTTTCCTCAAATTGCTCAAAATTTATATGCAAAGATTATCTCTGATCTTTATCTCAGAAATCTTGATATTGATGGAGCTGTGAGCTTTGGTTATTTATTGTTTTTGTGTGTGTTTTTTTCCAGGAAGCGGTAGGTCTTCATCTAGAGGAGATTTTCCAAAACCCTCAGGTCTGAGGAAGACGAGCAGACAGAGGAAGAGCCACCAGGAGCTTCTACATCACTACAAACTACACCGTCGAAGACACACGGCCTGATGCACAAATACCACAGAAATAAATACATGAACTCTTCTGAAACAGGGAGAAAAGAAAACCTGGTGTGGATTTAAACAGTTTAACACCTTTTATTTCTATTTGTGTTGTTTGCTCTTGTGAAATGTGTGAATGTCTCCACAGCCGTCTCTATGTGGTTCCGTTTGCTGTTTA
Source organism: Callopanchax toddi (assembly GCA_006937965.1). Classification (NCBI taxonomy): domain Eukaryota; kingdom Metazoa; phylum Chordata; class Actinopteri; order Cyprinodontiformes; family Nothobranchiidae; genus Callopanchax; species Callopanchax toddi. Next base: position 296,354 of record SSNR01000340.1, read on the forward strand.
AGGATGTAAACTTGATACTTTTTTATTCATGTGGCCATATTTTAAGATTGATCAACAACTTTTCTTATTCCTAAAACCAAAAATGCTATATTTGCTTATTTTTTAACTTAAATTTTATATCTACACCTAAAAATACTTGTTCCAATGTTCCTTTTTTCAATTTGGAAACAATAAAAATGAACAATTGAACCAACTTTATTAAAAAATAGATGAAAATATTTATATTCTGTTGATTTAAACTGTTTAGATGGTATTTGCAAGATAAAAAGTTTGGTTATTTATATAAAAACCTACATTTTCTTTTTATCTGAAACAACTAGGTCCACCGATTCTGGTTTTGAGGGCTGATCCCCATTTTTGAATTTTCTACTGCTCTAACCTTCTGATACTTATTTAGGCTCATTCAGATATATCTCAATGAACTATAAGAATAATAACTATATGAATGCAATTTGTGAAAAAAATTCAGATTTCTAAAAATGCTTAAAATTGTGAAACCTGCTTATAATTGGCCAATTTCCATCACCAGCTGATTTTTAGCAGCATCTCTACTAATAAAGAGATGTTTTCTCCAAATTACCTTCATCCTTTAAACATTTAAATTTAAAGGTTTTTTTTTTTAGTTGGAAAATTTAAAAATAAAAGTGATCATAAAAAGTTTTTTTCCTTCTTCAGGACATTTTTATTAGAATAAAAAGTGCAGTTTAGCTAGCAATACAAGCCAAAAGGCTGAATAATGGCGTAAATATATTTACATCTTGGCTACCAGCATACACGAACCAAGCTACAATCTAAAATGTACAAAATGGACAATTTAAAAGAGGGGCTTCTTTTTGTTTTAAAATTGAGTGGTTTTTTAAAAAAAACTTTGCTGAATGGTTGAAACAGCCCATTTGTGCACCAGTTGCTACTTCATCAGATTTGTTCCTTTGCAAATTGAGCAAAGCAACTTAAAAAGTCTTTGTGCCAAAGAAAATCCAGTGGTGTTCAAGAAGGCGGCTCATGCTTCCGTCTGATTGGCTCTTCGTGCTTCCGTCTGATTGGCTCTATGTGTTCTTGGTATGATGAGGACGACTGTGGAGCGTTAGATGAAGTTTGCTTCTAGGTGGTGGTTTTCTTCTCCCATTCCTATAAATGTAAGAGATGGAAACTTTAATCCATAACTATATGTTTTAGGAGTATTACTTGATTTCGATGTATTAAATTCAGTCCTACCTTAGCTTTCTGTAGGACCTTGCCCTTCGTGGCCATCATGGATGCAGGTCTGTTTTTAAGAGCCGAGGCGGAGTTTACAGGAGAAGCCGGCTCTGGGATGGTATTGGTTGACGGTTGGGGAGAAGATGACCTTGATGATGACGATGACAGCTGAGGATGGGGTAAGGTTGCTGCTTTAGCCTGAGGAGACAAACGGTGTTTAGGACATTAATGCGCTCTTGAACATTTAGACCAATCAGAGTGGTGAACTAACCGTGGGCGTGTCCAGAAGGCTGCTGTCCAGTGTGGTTCCGAGTGTGAAAGGCCCCGACTCGGCTTTCTTCAGATTTTCTTTCACTTCCATCAACTGAAGCTCCACCTCCACCCTGCGGTTCTCCGCCTCTCGACACGCCTCCTCCTTCTGCTTCAGACAGGCCTCTAGGGAGGCTTGCTGCTTGGGATCTGATGATAGCAGACGCTGTCAGTCACAGTGTTGAATTGTAAAGCTTTACAGTAATATTGAGTCGTAGGGATGAATGTACCCTGGCAGGCGTTGAGCTCCTCTTTGGTTTCCTTCTTCTCCTTCTTCAGGTTGGCCAGGAGGCTCCTCACTTCTTCTCGTTCTTTCTCCAGACGGTTCCGCTCATCCGTGTAGCGTCGCATGTCGGCCTCGGTGCGGTTCTTGCCTAATTTAACCTCGACGGAAATGGGACTCCCTGTTGGAGGTTGATCATTTTTATACATTTTAAAATGATCAATTTGGAGTCTGCATGAATGAAACATTATGAGCATTTTAATACAAAGATTCGGAACTTCAGCTCAGAATACAGCAGGGCCTTTACTTGTAGAGGATGCATTCTGCCACTAGAGGAAGCTATTGTAGTATGATTCTAGCTCGCTTGAGATGAAGTCAAATCTGACAGTATTGGATTATAACTGTTTCTGTCTCCTGATACAGAATTCTTTCAAGTATTTTTCTTCATTCATACCCACCTAGAGTATATGCCTTCGGTCGTCCTGACTGAGGGGATTTACCAGCAGAAGTCCAAGCTTTTGGACCCTTTTGTTCTGCAGTGGAACTGAAGACTTGTGGGATTGTCAGGCTGGTCCTCTTCAGGGTCTCCTGGGTTTGGGACGAGGTCTTGACTGGTTGAGAGGTTGAACTTGAGCCATGTGAGGATGCTGAATCTAGCTTTGAAAAGACCTGGAAATAAAGCATTTATGTCTGTTTCACACACGCCTGGGTTTTCAGTGATATTAAAGACTTCTGCAATGCAACCCAGACCCTTTTTACCCTGGTCTATCAGCAGGTTTTTATTCCAGCCCTGGCTTTTTCCAAAACAATTAGTTTACTTGTTGATTTGAACACAAGATACATCGAATGTGCTTGGATTTGATGTGGAACCATCACAAGATCTTTTTCAAAAGGTTGCGTTTTGGTTGTCTACATAAAACACAAAGATTTTTCTTACTCTTTGCAACCTGTTTTTAAAAAAGTACTGTTTGAGGCTCCAAAAAACACCATTTCCACATGGATGCATGGCTGAAATGACTAAAAACATGTCCAGAAAGCATCATTCCCTTGTGGACGGGTACTCTGTCTTTTCATTTGCACATTTCTGATGGATAGTCATTGGGAATGCTGAGGATACCGGATAAGTGCTACCCAATCACTCTGAAGGTTCCAGGTAATTTCAAAAGTACAACCTCACTACAAAGGCCGTTTTCTGGGGTAAATTTCAACCCGGATAATCTGTTTGGGCCCTGCATCTGGTAGTGAAACGTACAGAAACCCTTAGTTCCTGCAGGTGGCAGAATTAGAGCACCTACCTCTCTATTTTGATAAAAGGAACCCATCTGGTCCTCCCCTGGGACTGGAGAGACACTACAAGTTTCCTTGACAGGTCCACCACTTGTATGGAGGAAGGACTGCAGAGGAACTAGGTCCAGGTAAATTCTGGTGTCGCCCTCTTGCTCCACTTTTAGCGTAGTATTTTGCTCCTGGGCTTTGTTGACCTCACAGTTTGGCACGCTGCTCTCTTCAGCGTCCTGTATGACACGGGAGGTGGATGTTAGTGATGGAAAGCATCCAGATGAACATCAAAATGAAACGGAAAATATCACAAAAAATCACAGGCACCCCCAATCCTCACACTTACATCTGGATCAGCTAGAGAGGCCACATCGTCATACAGCTCACTGGAGTTTTGAGAAATGGAAGGAGTGGTTTCGATGTAAGTATTTGGCTCAGAATACCTCCTTTGCATCAAGCTAGAGAGACAAAAAGTACACATCTAAATACCCTGCAGGCATACAGATCAGCATCTCGCTACGATTACGACTTACTATAATGACGTCTTGGCAGCATTGATGATGCTAGAAATTCTGTCAGCGTTGACGTAGTCGTATGAGAGGTCCTCTGGGTTGGTTTTGGACCCTGTTTGTGACAACAAGAGGCCCAACCAGTGACCCATGTCTGCTGATGTTTTCGCCTGGTTAAAGGACAGGAAAAGAGTCAGAACAAAACAAGATCTTGCAACATCCTGCAAAGCCACATGGGCTTGTTTTGCATGCCGTCCGTAGCTTTGAATTGATGAAATGATTGCTACAGCACCATGTATTACTCTAATCCTTTCAAGTAGTTAAAAGGAAGGGGTTTAATTTACAACTTTTTAATATCCAAGATACAATACATTTCTAAATAATCCTTCTTTGGACTAATTTTCTGTTAAGAACAGAAAAATAACAAGAGACCTCAAGACTCGGTATTAAATTCCAAAGCCTATGACGAAATGCACAGTGCAGCTGGGTGGTGCTGGAGGACTAATGAAAATGGGTGTAGCACAAAGTCTCTGAAATCCCAGCACAGCCACACCCTCACACGTCACCCTCACATGCACACGGACCACCCTCATGTGTATATTCTATAGAGCAAGTCAGATGTCAGCAGAGAGGGCTTTTTCTTTTCAAAATATTGGCATGTTTGTGTTAAATATTGTAGTAGGTTCTCAGATTTTGCTCGACTTGATGTCAGATCAGACACAAAAACACAAGCAAGGTCTGCCCTGAAGCAAAAAACAAACCATGGACAGGAAACGTGCAGCATCAGATATTTATAAAAACTTGATCTCAAGTTCACCAAAAAATACTCCACCTTAAACCAGTAGTCGTGTCAGAATGACGGTTAGCAAAGTCTCAAGCATTTTCTCATCATCCCCAACCCTCATCATGGAGAAGAAAGTGTACAAATCAAAAGGAAACCATTATAAATCCACCTCTAGAGTAGCCAGCTGTGTGCCGTCCATGTCGATCCTGAAGGAGTAGAGGTGTTCTGGGCTGGGGTCGGGCGAAACGTTGCAGCCCTCCAGGGACACGGCTGGCTGGCTCACTTTGTTCTTCCCCTTGTCTTGGTAAAACCACAGCTGTCCGTTCTTTATGAGGCACCAGCAGGTCCGCCACTGGCTGTTCATCAGCACGTTGAGGTAACCTGAGGAAAGATGGAGGAGAGAACAGAAAGCATTAACCTCTCAGTAGTCTGTCCTGTTTGTTTCAATATAGGGGGTGGGATTTAAACGTAAACTGCAGCCAGCCACCAGGGGGAGCTCCTTTATAAACTTTGTTGTCAAAAAGATTTCTGTGATGTTACCTGAGGTATCGAAGCCTTTCTCTGGGCTCTCCAGTACAGAAGGTTTTCTCTTGCCGATGTTAATCAGGTTGCTGAACATCAAGCCTGGACCAGATTTTTTTTTCACTGTAGAAACAAAGACAAATGTCTTTTTTTCACTTTTAAACCTCAAGATAATGTGTCAGAACCTCAAAATCAGATCTCTCGAGCTCCCTCACCATCTTTGTTCTCTGTTATCTCGTGGCTGTCTGTGCTGCTGCCGCTCTCTGAAGCCACAGAGTGTCTCTCATCTCCCTGTGGGTTCATATTATTAGTCATTTTCTAATGCAAATGTTACAGTTGCATAAGCATGGTTTATTAAAGGCCCATCAGGCCCGTTTTAAAGGATAAAATAAGCATACCTTTGTACAAATAAGCCTTGGTGTCTCTGTCACAGAGTATTGCAGGTCACAGCTTTCTGGTGGTCTGGGACTGATCTCTTGAATAACCTAATGTGCATTAAGAAATATAAGCCTTTTCCATACATTACACACCAAAAAAAAAAAAAAAAAAATTTGAGAGGACAGAAACTGTCACCTTCAGCCACTGCTCGGCCTGGTCTTTGCTCTGCAGACCCAGCACTATGGCCTCCCCTCCAACGGGAATGATCTTCAGCTTGTGCTCTTTCCTCTTGAGCTGCTTCTCTTTGTAAGTCACACTGCAGCCCAGAAGACTCACATCCAGCAGTGGCGTCTGGTCCTTGGAGCTTTTGTAGCACTGAGAGAAGCAGAAATCCCAAATCGGTGAGATTTAAATGAATTTAGTCCTTTTCAGGTTCTACATTTAAATAAAGACATCCCCACATGAAGAAAAGCACATCATAAAAACATGTTTATTACCAAAAAACCTAAAGCAAAATGCAGAAGCAGCGTGTGAAAACAGAAGTTAAATGACTTAACGTCCGCTCCTCGTCTTGTAAAAGTAAATGCCATAGTCAGAAAACCAATTTCTGTTTTAAGCACTTACTAAAACTTCATTAAAACAATTTTTACTAATATTATTATAGTAAATAATATTAAAACACTCTCAAAACCATGAAAACACCACATCAAATATCACATATTTTGGGGAATTTGAACCCTTACTGCCCCAAATGAACAAAAATTGCCAAAAAAACAAAAATATTTTTATTGCTTCTTTTTTATGTGGATGTTAAAGTTTTATGAACATCAACAAATCCAACTGTGCTCCTGTTGTTTTACCCAAAAAGCGGTCTGAGCCTGTTACCCACCAGAAGGCGATATTCTTTAATGACACAGAGCTGTTTGGCCCACTGGCCGAGCCACTTCTTCCTCCACAGGAAGGCGCAGATCCGAGCGTCCTTCATCAGCTCGATGGACGCCTCAGCTGATGGCCACTGGTGCTGAGCTGATGGCGACTTCTCTCTAGTCATTTCCTCCTCATCGTAGGACTCGTACGAGCTGCTAACTGCCTCTCCATCATCTGAGAAAATAAAAGACAAGACTATGATTTACAACACTGTCTAAAGGATGAAAATAAAGCAAGCTGATTCGTCATGAGGAGTTAATGAGGTCCATGTATGATTTTATGACCTTCTTGAGTGAGGGATTTCCTGAAAACACTCAAGCAATTAATGAAAATTTAAATATCGATGGATGGTAGTCAGAGAAAAAGATGTCAAGTTATGATGGAATGTATAAAATAACGATAAGTTATGATTAATGATGTTGGTCTGAGTGGAACTGGTTCGTAGTACATGCCAGATTCTGTCCATGCTAAGTTCCCCATGCACACTTTGGTTGATGGTGCATCTCAAACTGCTGCAGACATGCAACACAGACACATAAGTCCTAGCTACCCCTGGTGATCACAGCATAGAGCACACTGTCAGAGCTGTGCACTTGCATCCAAGGCCCCGACAGGAGGCCAGAACACTCCAGATCTACACAGCATAGAGGGAAGAACGAAGCAACAAAGTTGACTTTTTAAAAAGTATTTAACAAAAATACTCCTTAATAACATTTTCATCAACATTCAATTGTATCATACTTATAACTGAGGCTACTTTTTTGTTTCAGGTGGTTGCATTCCACAATTATTGCCACTAGATGGCACCAAATCCAACACAAAGGGCCTTTAAACCGTAACAATTCTTGACTTGGCCATGTGGAAAAGAAAAAAATGAGAAAGGTTAAACCACAGATCCTACCGTTGACAGTTTCTTCGTAGGGCTGAGCCTCCTCGTAGTAACTCTCAGAGGGGTCTACGCAGGCTGGAGCTGGAACTGCAGGTAGAGGGAACGGCTCTCGACCCAGCACACACTGACAACAACAACAAATATTTAACAAAATAAACAGACAAATCACAAATTTGCTTTTTCTTGTTATGCAGATGATACACAGGTTTATATGCTCCTAATAAAAGACAAACGACTACTGGAGGAAGTGAAAGCTTGGTTGACTTCATTTTTTAAAATTTCAATGAAGTCAGAGGTGTTGGTCTTTTCCCGTGCTGGGACATTATCAGTAATCTATGCCTTCCCGTAATCCACCCTTCTCAGTCTCTCAGATTACTATCACTTCTGTCTCCTTTGTCACCTCCTGTGTGGTAAAGGCTGCTCATACAAAGCTCTCAACCAGCAACAGTAGATGTGTCACATTATTTTACTTGTCCTGGGGAACAACAGGCTGGAGGAATTCACCCTGATGCATCTTTAAACTTGACTTTTGTTTATGTCACATAAAATAGATCCAAGCTTTGAAACAATCAAGACATCCAAGGAAAGGTTTGCTTCATCACTTCCCAAAAAAATGAGGACAGCCACTCCCTCTTTTGTATCTTACTGTATAGCATCACACTAAAAGAATTTGAGGAAATTCTAGAGATCCAGTGATAAATGCAGTTTTGTTATTGTGCAGAAATGAAAGAAAAACTTGCTCTTTGGAATTGTGAAATTGTGTGTTTTGCACCTAGTTACAAAAACCTGCTTTTGTGCAACAGACTCTGCAAGTTAGAACTTTGTTAAAGTGTACAATAAATCTGGATTTCTTCACTTGTAGCCACAGATCTAAGGTTATTAGGTATCTACAATGAGGAGGACGATAGATAAAGCAAGTCTGGGCTTGGTACAGTTAGAAAAAAAATAAAAACAATGATGTGGAAAAAAAGCTACAAGTGAGGAAGATGCAAATTTAGACTTCCTTTGTGGAGAAGGATGTTTTTGAGGCCAAGGAAAGAATCCAGTCTTATTTATTGGTTAAGAAAGAAAAACAAAAACTTTCCTCCCACTTCTGATTTGAAGAGGCTGCATTCTGTCATTTTCACTTGAGTTCCAGTAAAACTTATAAAAAACAAAATCAAAGAACCAGTGATGAAGGTTAACTATTAGATCAAATGTTTTAAAAAAGTTCTTCACCTCAGCACGAACAAAAGAAAAACATACGTGTTGGGGGTGGGGTGGGGGGGTGGGGGGTGGGTGCTTCATTTCACCACCATTTTAATTCATAACAGTTTCTAGTTTCTCCTAAATTCACAGAAATGAGAAACAAATCCTTTTTGTCTCATCAAGTAAAAATCTCAAAATCATCATATCTGATGTGGGCCATCGAACGCGGTCCCCCGTAAAACTCCCATGAATCAGAGCAGCCCCTGCTTGGAGGCTTTTCCCACACTATCACGTTAGCGATCTAACACGTTTCCAGTAATGCTCAGCAGATGCACTAAGCTGTCATAATAACTGGCGTCATGTCATGGTTTGAGTACAGTCACAGTGACGGAGACATGTGTGATTAGCCTGCATGCCAGAACAAGTAGGAGAGCATCCTCACAGAAAGAGAGGCGTGGGACTGAAACGTTATCAAAGAGGTAAACATCGGTTTTATATTGTATGGTGGTTTGGTTATACGGAATGCAAATATCAGCTAATTTAGCTATCAAAACACAAAACTGTCTTTTTGCCTATGCAGCAAATGTTGTGCTAATGAAAACAATAAAACGTTTAGAGGTAAAACTCAGCAACCAAAGCTGATTTTAATAGCAGCTCCATGGATGACAGCTTCACCAAAGACTGACAGACCTCCCTCTTCTTAGTTGTCCTCTTCTCAATGCACTGTGTCTGAAACAGTGTCCAGAAGGAGTCTTTACTACAATGCCCACCTCAATTAGCTCCTTTTGATGCAGAGAAGCAGTGACTCTTTGTGATTAGCTGAGCTCCTTACCCTGCAGGCCACTTGTATTTGCAGTCTTTTGGCGAGCATAGTTCATGACAGTGTTTGAACTAGTGTGAATGAGAGTGGAACAGTAAGATCACAGGGGTCAGAGGTAAAAAAAAGGTGGAGGACTTTAGGTTCAACAGTCCAGAGTAGTGGAGAGTGTGGAAAAGATGTAAAGAAGGTTTAGGAGATGAGATCAGAGACCAGGCTGAGATGGTTTGGACATGTAGAGGATGGAGGGTGAATATATCAGTAGAAGGATGCTGAGGTGGGAACTGCCAGGCAGGAGACCTAAAGAGGAGATGTATGGCTGCAGTGAAAGAGGACCTGAAGCTGATTGGTGGAGAGTAGAGGACGTAGAGGACAGGGTTAGACGGAGACAGATGATTTGCTGTGGCGAAATGCAGAAAGAACGTTTCAACACAGATTTCTTCGCCATCAAAACAGACACAACCCCAACCATCAGCCTCTAAACAAGACCTCCAGTTCCTTGAACTTCTCCACTTCCTACCTGGGTCCAGCAATCCACCTTTTTCCATCTGAGGACCTCAGACTTGGAAGAACTAATCTCCATCCTTTCACACTCAAAGCTGCAGTGTCTGCTAAAGGTAGTCGCTTAATGAAGCTAAAGGGTTGCTACATCTTCGAAAAGCAGGATGTAATCTGAAGATGAGCGAGCTGGAAACACTCTGCTCCTTGACTAAATTGGTGACAACGGGACGAAAACGCGAGGAAACAGGTTATTTTTTGGTTTTTCAAGAACTGAATGATCTGTAGCAAGGAGTTTGATAATACTGACGTACCCCCCCTCTACAGGTCATCAAAAGGATCACAGTTGTTTCTCCTCTCTGTGAAGTTTTGATCCCTGTGGTTGGAGTGGAGGACCATCACCCAGGTCTACCTATCTAAAGGCACATTCCTCAATTTCCATGCAATGTTGCACAGACATTTCAAACAAGAAACCCTAACAGGACCTGGAGGAACTCAGGCTGGATCTCATTCACCTTTGGAATCCATTACAGAAGACACAACAGCTGAGTTACGAAGACCTTCAAAGGTCACTTGCACTACCTGAGTCAAGATCATCTGCACTTCATCCCCACCAGAAATGGAGTTGTGGAAGCATTCCAACTGCTTGAACCTCCTGAAGGCCAACCAAACATTTAAGTTCTGCTGTAAAGTCAAACCTGAGGAATCTGGGTGTTATTTTCGACCAATCAATGTCTCTTGAAGCTCACTCAAAACAGCTGGTCAGAAACTGTTTTTATCATCTGAGAAATATTTCCAAACTGAGAAAGTTGGTGTCAAAACCTGAACTGGAAATGGTTCTTCATGCTTTTATCTCCTCCCGTCTAGATTACTGTAACACACTTTTCACATGTTTGAACCAAAAAGCCCTTTATGGCCTTCAGCTGGTCCAGAACTCTGCAGCGAGGCTCCTCACTGGAGCAAACAGAAAAGATCACATCACTCCTATTCTGAGAACTGGAAATGGTTCTTCATGCTTTTATCTCCTCCCGTCTAGATTACTGTAACACACTTTTCACATGTTTGAACCAAAAAGCCCTTTATGGCCTTCAGCTGGTCCAGAACTCTGCAGCGAGGCTCCTCACTGGAGCAAACAGAAAAGATCACATCACTCCTATTCTGAGGTCTCTGCACTGGTTACCTGTTAAATGTAGAGTTCATTTTAAAATCCTGACTCTAACTTTCAGGGCCCTACATGGTCAAGCTCCTCTTTATGTTACTGAACTGATAAAGCTGTACGCTCCAACCCGAGTCCTCAGGTCCACAGACCAGAATCTCCTAACAGTTCCAAGGACCAGATTTAAAAGTCGAGGTGATCGCTCCTTCCAGTCTGTTGCACCTCGACTTTGGAATGACCTTCCTTTAGTTTTACGCTGTATAGACAGTCTGGACTCCTTTAAAAAGCAGTTGAAGACCCAATTATTCAAAACTGCTTTTTAATAACTCTTTTATGTTCTCTTGTTGTTGTTTAATGATTTTGATTTGTAATGATATTTTGTTTGTTTTATTGATTTTATTTGTTTTATCATGTTTGATTCTGTTTTCTGTGAAGCACTTTGTGATTTTTTTTGTGAAAGGTGCTATATAAATAAACTTTACTTACTTACTTACTTACTTACTTACAAACATTCTGCTTCATAAAGTCACCAAACTCCTCGAACGTCTGAGTTTTTGCTCAGTTTTTAACATCGTGCTATACCACAAAGAACAACGTAGACAACTTTTGTGGGTTTTCACATGTAAAATAAGTGTTTTATACCTTTTGCAGACAAGCGAGTGGTGGTATCCAGTCAAAAGGCTGTAAAAAAACCTGCTCTTAGATTTTAGAGGATATAAAAGGTGAGCCATCTGTCATTAAAAGCACATGACAGGAACTTCCTGAGACACGGTAATTCACCTGTGATTATTTAAAGCTGTGTTGAGTTGGATAGAGACTCCCTTAACCTTTACCAGAACAACTAACCCTAAAACAAGTTTGCACTGTAACATTTAATGTTTTAGATTATGAGCACATGCTTTTAGTGCACATCCCCTTAATGTGACTGCAAAACAGATTACAACGGGCAGTGAGGACATCTGTTATTAATTAAAACCCCCCCAAAAAAGCCAAGCATTCCAGAGCAGCAGCAGCAGCAACCCCCCCTGACTGCCCACCCACTGTTACCTCTATCTTTTTTTCTCCTTTTCCCTTACCATTTCACTCATCTCTTCAAAAACTAAATCCCCTTGTTGTGTGGGCTAAAGAGGATGACAGTGGACTGACAAAAAAAGGGGCACATGCCAAGTGTGTGCACTTTTTGCCCCTAAAAGACTTTGGAGTCCCTCCAGCAATTTCATGGCACTTTATCCTCTTCCTCTCTCACACACACACACACACACACACACACACACACACACGCACACACACACACACACACACACACACACGCACACACACACACACACACACACACGCACACACACGCACACACACACGCACACACACACACACCCTCACCACAGTAACACCGACTAGACAGAATGGACTGAGCATAAATAACACGAGCAAAGAAAAGGGGGTGTTAGAGGGAGGAAAATGGGTGTGGTGGAGGGGCTTTGAGGAGAGAGTAGGAAAAAGAGCCCAAAAAAACGAACAGTCAGAGGAACATGGAAAATCCCTGGTTCCCATGCCAAGAATCCACCACAGCGAAAACACACAAAGACACAGCCTGCAGGGCGCTGAGAGCAAAGCAGAAGGTAGTGATAAAAGTTATCAGTGCAGCAAAGTTTTGGAAACAGAACCCAAGAGAATCTAACTTTCAAGAAACTTTCACAAACTAAGAGATCAACAGAAATGAGGATGCGCTGCTTTCGAGGACACAGGCTTTATGTGTACAAATAGTTTTTATCCCTAATTATTTGGCCTTGGGAACAATTTGACCTTTGCTAAACCTTTTGTATTCTTGGCTCCAGATATTCCCCATATCCAACGGAAGATATAAGGAAAATCAGGACATGTAAAAAGGGATGTGCTCTCATGAATAATTCAGCACTGCTAGCCAATTGCGTAGCGGTTATGATAATGACCAGTTGCAGGCAGCCACATTACAGCTCTTGCTGCATGTCAACAGTTTTCCCTTTCCTGCCTCACGCTCGCAAGTGGTGCAGTGGCTATCTATAGTCCGACACTATTTTCAGAGCATGCAGACAGATGAACTCATACAAAGCTTTATTTGCCATGCAGTCTCAGGGGAAAATGGCTCATCTACTTTCGGTTCACAAACCAAATAATTACTTGAAGATGATTTTAGGAAGAAAAGAGGTCCCGGTTTAAAAGATCATGGAAGCGCCTGAAGGCCTGGGAATCAGCCAGGATATTAATGACAAGAACATGACCCTTGAACGGGAGGAAACAGAGGAAGGCTGGCTGAGAGTGAAAGTAGAGGAGAGCTGGTTCACTGTAGAGCGGGATTTTCTCAGAAGGCACAGCGACTATTTCCGGGCCCTTTTTCACTCTGGGATGAAGGAAAGCAAACAGGAAGAGCTCTACCTGAAAGGTGGAGTGCATGCAAGAGGCTTCCTAATTGCGCTTGCCGTCTGCAGGGAAGAGAACCTCGCCATCAGCGACCCTGATGAGCTCGTTGACGCTGTGGAGTGTGCCGCTTTTCTGCAGATTGCACATTTGGTTCAGCATCTTTGTGACATCATAGACTCAGACAACTGCCTCCTGCTTTACCATGCTGCTGCCATTTTTGGAGTGCATAGGCTGTTTCAAGGTGCTGCTCTCTTTCTGTGTGATGCTTTTGATGACCTCAAGGAAGCAGCAGAAAGCACAATCCCTTTAGAGTTGCTACAGTATTCCCAAGCATTGTCCCCTGCTGCTTATGTTGCAATAGGTACCCATACTCCTTCAATGGAGCTGCTACACGACTCGTTTAGGGTTGTTTGCTTCCTTGATGAAAAGGAAGGCGAGTGGAAGCATCTGACGAACTTGCCAACTCTTTGTAGCACCTCAATGGCCGGGGTAGCAGTACTAGACAATCAATTGTACATTGTTGGGGGAATTTATGGTTATGGTAAAGACACAGTGGATGGTAGTTTCTGCTACAACCCTGAGACAGGGGTTTGGACTGCTCTTCCGGGTCCCCAGCAACCAAGATATGATTTCACCCTGATCGGGCACGAGGGTCAACTCTATGCCATCGGTGGGGAGGTAAAAAAAAAAAGAATTTCCACAGCAGAGAGGTATGACATCACAAGGGGGGAGTGGACATTCATTCAACATGCACCGAGGCCAGTAGCATCTGCAGCTTGTGCCATCGCTCGTCGACGAATGTTTGTTTGCTTTTGGAAACCGCCCGACACTACAGACATCTACGAGTACAGACCACTAAAGGATGAGTGGAAGCTCACCGCCACTCTGATCAGACCTCAAAGTTATGGTCACTGTATGGTGGCCCACAGGGACAATCTCTACGTGATGCGTAACGGGCCTTGTGATGACTTCCTGCGGTGCCTGATAGACTGCTATAACATCACAACAGGCCAGTGGACAGCCATGCCTGGTCACTACATCAACAGCAAAGGGGCACTGTTCACCGCCATGATAAGGGGGGACTCGGCGTTCACAGTGAAACACATGCTAACTCTGGAATACACCATCACTACTAACGGCTGGAAGCCCTGCAGACAGATGAGGGGATTCCCAAAGAGTGGTTCACTGTGGACGTGTTTACTCAGGCTGCCCAAAGGTGGACCAGTTACACCAGAACTGAATGTGGATGAAGGGGAGGAAGAAATGTCTCTGTCCAATGCATCGGAGCAACCTGAAGCTGCACAGCACTTGTGAAATTAGTGAATACAGGTCTGGGAATCAAAATAAATCTGGAGGTCATTAACAGGATAAATGGTCTTCACTCAAATGCACTAACTTTTACATGCACACACTTACACACATGTGCTGACACTAAAGGCCAATTCATACTCCACGAGAAGAAAGAATTTTGTTCTTGCTGGGGGGCTGCGAGAACAAAATGACGTCATTTTGTTCTGGCAGACCCAGTTCGGCAGCGCTAACGACTTGTTCTTGTGCACATCAGCCGGGCCGAACTTTGTTCGGCAGGATGTCCAAGATCAACTGCTGTGATTGGTCAGAAAGGGAGGATGAGCATGGTTTTGCGGGTAGTGGTTAACGTTTTTCTCCGGCGCCTGCTGCTTTGTGCGGACGGACTTGAAGGGTCACGGTCTGGATCGACCCGAGCTAGGAGGACCGGCGTGGACTGCGAGGGTTTGCGCCGGAGACCTGTATGCCTCCGCTCCTCACGTAGCGAGGACGGATCGTTTTAAACTGCACACACCCTCCCCTCCACACACACACACACCTGATACGCACACCCATTTGACACATCGCTGAAGCAGTTCGACAGCTGAGTTCTCGGGGAGTATGAATGCTCCCTGCCGAAACAAACTTTTTTCTTGTTCTCGGCGCTCCCCAGCAAGAACAAATTTCTTTCTTCTCGTGGAGTATGAATAGGCCTTTAGGATTAGTAGTGATTAGCTACAGCTGCTACTGTAGTTTTTATACTAGAGGAGGCTGCGCTGCATGTGTGTGTGTGTTAAGTTCAAAGGCATTAATGGGATGCTCTAAACCTCTCATTCTCTGCCTTTTTCCTGAAGTCACACTGGGCCAATTCAGCAACCAGCAGTCAACACAGAAACACACTCCTGAAAAAATGCACAACTTTGATGCTCCAACACAGATTTATTACCAATCATTGTGGGAGAATACCATGTATCGCTTCAGGCTTGTGAACCTGAGGGTTATGGGAAATGTATTTAACTTGCATGGCCACAAATTGCATTTGTTTTAGTTTAATTAAAAGTAAACATGTTTCTATTCCAGTACTTTCAGTTCCATGCTAAAGTTGCTTAAGGATGCTTAAAGCAACTTCTATTAAAACTAAATACCATTTTTGCCTTTTGAATGAAATTTCAGGCATTTTTAATACATTCTTTGTAAATGTCGTTAAAAAAATGATCTTTTTGACCTTTACATTACTGTCGATTTTGGATTATTTTGTTAATTTGGCAGAAATATGAAGAATCTATTGCTGGACTTGACATTTGTTCTGCTTCTAGTGACTTTTATGCTTGTAAAGAACCAGAGAATTCCTACAAATAACAATGCACAGTGAAACAGACAATGGTTTAAAGGTTTTTAATAAAATAACATTGCCTGAGCTGCTGCACTCGGACTAGCTCATCTTAGGGAAAAAAAGCTATTTTTCTGAACTGAGGCTGTTCAGGTAGCTTACTGTAATGGATAAAATAGTAGTTAAACTTTTTTCATTATTTAGTTTTTTATTATCATGAAATCCACTAAACCCTTTTATTAAAGGCACACTATGTAACTTTTTCATGTTTTTAAATATTTTCCTTGATGTGCTAATATGACTCTTTACAGGGAAAGTCACTCAGCTCCATCTGCTGCTTGTGTCCAGAATACTGTGTTTGTAACTTCAGAGTCTCTTGTCCGGTGTGTGGTACAATGATTTTGTGTAATGCATGAAAAGAGTAGCCCCCCATTTTATTTTTATGCCCAAAGCCACTTTCTTTCTGTAAAACTACTGGTAATGTGATTTTGCCATCAGTTAGGGCGATTTCAGTTGTCGCCAGCAGAGGGCGCTCGGTACCTGAGGCAATAGTAGCTGACGCCCGGGCAGACGAAGTTCAGTCAGCACGGGATGAGGAAGTGTACAGACTGTGTGCCGAGTAGCTCCGGTTAACGGCGATGTTTCTCTGTTTTTGCAGGTAAGCTGTGTTTTAAATAATAGGCAACAGTAGTAATGAACCTTAGGTGCATTACAGTATTCTAAATGTCGAGCTAAAGTGTAAAAGGCTGAGTTTAGAGATTCCTAAAGGAGAGTTTGTGGTTAAAATGTCTGGTAAACAGAGTAAAATGGTCAGTTCATGACAGCTAAGTATTAAGCTAAGCTAATGGGTGCACATGTGGTCGAATAGCCATGCTAATTCAATATATTAGGTATAATATTAGGTCAGGATGAAAGCCTGTCTTGTGCTCGTGTGTGTTTTCTAGAGGGTTAAAGTGTGTAAAGTGGTTGATATCTGTTAGGCTAATGTCTGTAGTAATGAGAACAGGAAAATATATTGGTTTAAAATGGATTTAGTCTAATAAATATAGCATTATTAAAATACACTTAATAAATAAGGGTTAAGATGTTGGTTAAAAACGTGACAGAGTTCCAAGATGAAAATGTGTTTTTGAGTTCTTTATTCATAAAAGGGATGTATGTGAATTTGAATGTGTTTAAATATAGAAATATTAATGTAGACGAAGTTCAGTCAGCACGGGATGAGGAAGTGTACAGACTGTGTGCCGAGTAGCTCCGGTTAACGGCGATGTTTCTCTGTTTTTGCAGTTCCAGCAAAAATAAATATGTTGCATGGGAAACGACTTGGCCCATCCTTTCTTGAAGTGTAACAGGTGCCCTGGAGTCTCAAAAAGTCACGTATCTTGCGAGGGTTAGGCTAATCCAATGTGACTAGCTGTTATGCTAGCACCAGAGTGTTTTTAGCTCATGATTCCTGATTTTTAAAAATCTCTCCCTGTTTGAACACAGCTGATTTCTTTGAATGAGTGATGAACCGCTCCAGTAGAAAGCAATGAAGGCTGATGAGACATTTCAACAGTTAGATTTAGGTGTTTCTGAGCAAAAACAATACTAACGTTTTTACAACAGTGATTTAAAATGGACACTAGGGGGTGCTAAAAACAAGCCAAAACTGCATAGTGTGTCTTTGACTTGTCATGTTGTTTTTTATCCCCACTGAGGTGTTAAGTCAGATCATTATAACAGGATAACTTACAGTTCTGGGAGGTGGCAGGTCAGGAAGGCTCTTCTGTGGCACCGGGATAAATTTAGCTGCTTTACCATTGACGTCTGATCGGTCATCTGGATAAAAAAAAAACACAATAAAAAACATCAAAAAATTATAAATCAAGCACCTCCTTCAGGTGTTCAGCTTGTCTTATATGATCCAAACCCTTCCCAGTAGTTTGCCATGCTCAGGGGTGAGGATGTAACCTGTTAACCTTTGACCCAGTCACTCTGGTGCCTTATTTCTGACTAAATGAACCACATTCAAAATGATCAGCACTTCCATGCATAACACCGAACCTGTAACTGAGATTATCACAGAGAAATCTGCCTGCGTTGTCGTGAACAAACGCTTTGCTCTAACATTTGGGCCTAAAATGTTTTACTGAGAAACCCCAGCTCTCACATCTTGACTCACCATCGTCCTCTAAGGGAGGAAACTTGTGGCTTTGCTTTTGTTGCTGCTGAATAAATGTGTTAAGTCTGGTGCTAGCTCAAACCACATTCTTCATCGCCATCCAAACAAAACAGGTCAGTCTCAGATGGTGAGTAGCTTCGAAGAAACAGACAGGAAGTGGTGAGCACGGCTGAGGAGATGAAGAAGCGGGTCTCTCTCTCTCTTTTCTGCTTATCTTTTCTGCTTTTCATTTTAATCTAAATTGAAATGTGATAACGAGACAAGAACTAATAATTCTGCCCAATTAGACAAACAAAAATAATCTGTTTGCTCATCAGTCTGGTCAGAACTAATCTCTATTTCTCCAAACCGAGGTCATTCAAAGAGCTTTCTGCGTCAAATACGCTGGTTGCTCATCATCTTTACAAAGAAAGCCACTTCAAATGACCGCTGCTGTCACTTTAAGACCTTACGATCGTGTGAGAGGCTTTGTAAGCGGCGCACAAATAAAAAAAGACTTCTCAGTCGTGCGATTGCAGCTAACGCTAATATTTATCATTCTCTTTGCATAAATGCATTTTTTGTTGTATATTCTGTATGCTGTACACTTGCATTAGAAAATGTTGTTTTAAAAGTATAAAATGAAAACAGACATAATAAAGAAATGTCTGTTTTTATGGTTTATGTGAGTGAATAATTCATTACAATGTCTCACATCATAATTACAGTATAAAGATGAACATATTTATCTTAATGCCACACACACACACACACACACACACACACACACACACAATACAGTTTTAAACTAAAACAAATCGATCACTTGAATTTAAGGCTGAATATTTTTATAGAAACCTCGATATGTACTTGCTGACTATATGAGAGGAAAAGTTAATTAGAATAAATAAAGTGATTATTAAAAGTATGAATTAAATAAGAAATCTAAATCAGGCATTGCTTTTAAAATTGTGGTTTTACAGAATAGATTTAAAGGCACAGTAACAGCGCAACAGAAATAACAAACACAACAGTAACCCCTTAAGGATTGTTACATTATTAATGGGTGTGCCAACTTTTAAAATAATATAGAAATCATTTTTCCATGTTTCCATGTTTAATTAATTCTGTTATTTAAAAATCAAACTTTTTTAAATCTTGGTGCTCTTGGGGGCCCCCTGGTGGTGTGGGGGGTCTAAGCAGCCACTTAACTCGCCTTGGGCCGGCACTGCCCAGAAGCTTTGTGTTATTATTTTGGTCTCACATTTTAGGATTTTCTATCAGCGGTGGTGTCCTCCTCGTTCGACTTCCATTGAGTCCACTTTGTTTTAAACAGCAATGGACGCCGTGATCTAACCTCTGATCTCTTTTGAAAATTTTTCTGAGCTCATTAGTTACCATTCACATGGTCCAGTTATTAATTTGTCATGAATTTTCCTCGTCACCACATCCAAGGAGGTTGTCTACAGTCCTGTGAACCTTAAACATCTTAATAATCTGTCCAACTGCAGTCAGAGGTACCAAACAGCACTGTGACTACCATTCACTGTGAAGCTGATTACAGGACACACCAGACACTCAATCTTTTCCTGGAATTTCATCATTTTATATCTACACCAGTTTTTTAACCACACAAGCTGATTTTAGTAGGTTTTTCTTCCTTTAAGAGAAGCGTCCTATCAATTTTAACCACATCTGTAATGAGACATCCTGAGTTTGGATCAGAGTGTCAACTGAGCGTTGTATAACGTTGTGTTTAATCATCACCGTTATCATACATCGTTATAGGTTTCTGTTTGTTTTAAGAAGAAACAAATGTTCCAGACAGTCACATTAAAAACATCAACTCTGACCTTTGTCACCTTTGTCGTTCCCGGTAACAAGGACTTTGTTCATGTAGATGTACTCCTCATCAGTGCCTGTGTGAGACAGGAAAAAAACAAACAAGGTTTTACAAAAGTCAAAATCCCCTCTGGGTTAATTCTCACACATAAACCCACTGAGAGAAAACTAGAATTAAGTGGAGAAAAGGTTAAAACTCAAATCTGACGCCTCAGATCATATTTGATTTATTATCATTTTTTGTTGATTTTAATCCAACTCATGTCATCCTTGCTTGTTACAGTGTTTAAAGTTTCACTGGGACTTTTAGTTTTTACAGATTAAAACCCAGATTAATGTAAGAACCTTTCCTTAAAACCCAGATTCCTAGATTTAATCACAAAAAGTCCTCAGCTGTAGTTATACAGTGTATTCTGGGGAAAAAAGTCACACTGAATAAAACGTAATTAAAACAATAAAAATGTATAAAAATCTGTACAAAGACTAAATATGAGCATTTTTAGAATAAAGACAAATAAAAATATTAAAAATAAGTTTGATTTGAATAAAAAAACAAGAATAAATCTAACAAAATTAACGTTAAATATTTCAAGGTGGGATTTTACAATATAATTAGTAAAACAGCCAAAGACCTGATTGATCAAAAGAAGTGTTTTATAGGAAAAAAATGAGGAGGGATTTTAAAATTATTGTAAATGATAGTATGGAGGGAAAAACTAGAGAAATATTTAGTCTTGTGTTTTTTTGCAGTTTTTTTTTTTTTTTACTTTTAAATTGAACTTGTGCTTTCAGATCCACAACATAAGTCATTTCTCTTCAGTTTGCCTCCAGCTCACTCTAATCTGCTTGGCCTCGTGACCTTTGACCTCCTATGATCTCGCCAGCCTTCATCCTGAACTACAACCTTTTTCTTCGAGAGCTAAAGCTCTACAAATCTGAGTCTGTGTTTTGCATTTGGCCATGAAAAGACATTTTAGATGATTTTTATTGATGTGTTGAAGTTTCAGAAGCTTTGTGGTGAGTTTGGTTAATAAAGTGGTCTGTCTTTGAAAATATTTGGTGCATTAAAGGGTGCATTCCCCATAGTTAGATAAGTGGGCAAAAACAATTTGTGACCAGCCCAGTCGTTATCCTGATCCGGCAGTACTCCTTTAGCTTTAGCTTAGCAGAAAACAATGTAAGGGAATGGTAACGACTAGCATTGTGAGAAAAAAGTACTTAGATTTACTCAGTATGTGTATATATATTGTAAATTTATGCGGTTACATTTCATTTTAGGTTTAAACTTCCGTTCATTTTAGCTGCTAAAACATCTCAAAGGAGGTGGAGGAGGGTACAGACAATATAATGATTTTCCTTTCTTTCTTCCTGCGAATTCCCTTATCCAGATGGGAAAACTCTGACATCACCTCAGTGCCAAACAAACATTAGGAATGTTGGTATAAAGTCCAGGACTAAAGAGGAGCTTCATCCAAACAAGTAGACTTTTGTGTCGACAGATGGGATCAGTGTGACACCCACTCTGACCATGGTGAGCATTCATCAAACCTTAGTCAGAGCCCTGCTCAGATAAAGCTCAGGGCCACTCCTACTGTATGTTTGAAGTCTGATGATCATCAACTAGACATGGAAGGCAGCTTTATCTGTGAATACGTGAAACAAAAACTGCATTATGTCATGTCTGAATGTTGTTGAAAACACTGTTTTTGTCTTAGATTCTAGAAATGTACGAGTATTTTAGAGAAAATTAAGAGTTTAGAATCTTTAAACAAACTAAAAAGGTCAGATGTGGACCAGTACTGATATTGAGTGAGAACCTTATAAACACAAAGCAATGTAAGAAAACATGCTTGTTTCCCCCCATTAGCTGCCTCAGGTTATAGTGTGACTAAAGATAAACACAGTTTTTATGACCGTTATCTCCATTCAGGGTCAGATGTAAACCGATCAAACACTATGGACAAAAACTTTACACAACCACAGATCTGGACTATTATAAAGTGACAACATTTTTACAGCTTCTCATCTTGTTTTGTCTTCCTCTGCTTGTCCAAGTCTGGATCAAGTGGGCCCTAGAAAGAAAGCCAAGACAGTCCCCAGGAACTTCTGCAAGTGTCTCCAGTGAGATCCCAAGGCATTCCCATCTTAGAGATATAATCCCTCCAGTCTGTCCCAGTTGGTCCCAGGATCTCCCTCCAGAAGGACCTGCCCCCCAAAAATTTCTCCCCAGAAGGTGTCCAGGTACGGAGCCCCTTAGGGGACATGGAAGAAATTTTATTTTGAAGTAGTATCTCGTACACACCAGATACTCCTCTCCATAATGAAGGCTGTGTTCGAATTCAGGGGTAGGATGCTTATGAGGAGGACGTGTACTTGGTCTACCTAGGTTAGGTCCTTGCTTGACCGCAAAGACCGGTCGATTGCTGAAGGATGACTGGAGATCGCGTGACAGTTCTCCCCCCCACAGAACGAGTTACAATGACAGCAGTCGTGCCACAAAACCTACGTTAAAATGCAGTGGCGGCCCGTCCATAGGGGGCGCTAGGGCGCCGCCCCACCAGTCCCAAGAGGAAGAAGAGAAATAGTGATCACAAAATATAAAAAACTAACATGAAAATAAAACTAACGAGCCATCCATTATATATACAATAAGTGCTGTGTATAATCTGCATTTAGATGTAGTTTAGAAAACCTTTTCTCACTATTTTTTACCAGACCGATAGGTCCTGTTTCTCTGGAATCTACTGTGCATGTCTGGACCGGACGCCGTCCCGAGACACCGCATTAGGCTTGTTCGAGATGAACTGCCCCTCGCCTGGAAAAGAGACGAGAGCAGGCGGACGCAGCAAGGGGCGAGGCCAAAAGTCTGCTTTTAAGTCGGA
The DNA here is from genome assembly GCA_006937965.1 of Callopanchax toddi. NCBI lineage: Eukaryota > Metazoa > Chordata > Actinopteri > Cyprinodontiformes > Nothobranchiidae > Callopanchax > Callopanchax toddi. The sequence continues at coordinate 318,910 of SSNR01000340.1, forward strand.
CAGATTTTCCTAAATGTAGCTCGAGGGTGATGATATGGATGAAGATATCGCGTTAATGTCCGTAATAGCAGATGACGTTCCTTTATGTCCCAAAATCTTTATTTGAAGTTCAAAGTATTTCAAAACAAATTCAAGAGTAAACAAGTATCAACAACACTAAAGTAAACAAAATAATAGACATATATCCAGAGAGATCAGATCAGTCAAAGAAAATAAACAAGATGGTGCTCTGTACTAAATGATATGATTCTAAAAATCAGACAGTAGTTTTATTAGAACTTTATAAAAAATGGAAACAGTCCCTACTGAAAACTCTTTGAAACAAATCTGTCAGGTTTTGGAGGTTGAAGGAGGATCCAGGCGCAGATGTAAGCAAAATAGGTATTTATTGAGCAACAAAAACAGACTAGGACAGGGGACAAGAAGACGAAGATCTGACAACACCCAGACGAGACAAACACACTGATATACTGGGTGGTGATGACGAGACGAGACACAGGTGAGAGGATAACAATTGGATTCACCTGTGGGAGACAAAAAGGCAGAGGGCTAAACAAAGCACAAGACAGGACACTAGAGGGAGACATATGACACAAGTGAGGTGACATATGACAGAGCCCCCCCTCTAACGGCGGACTCCGGATGCCAGGCAGAGACACCAGAAGGGGGGGGCGGGAGGGAACCAAGACGGAGGACTAGACAAGGAGAAAAACGGCCAGGAGGCACAGTTCAGGAGGACCCTGGCCCGGGTCCGGATCTGGTTCTGGAGGGTCCGGATCTGGTTCTGGAGGGCCCGGGTTCGGATCAGGTTCTGGGAGGCCCGGATCAGGTTCTGGGAGGCCCGGGTCCGGATCAGGTTCGGGGAGGCCCGGGTCCGGATCAGGTTCTGGGAGGCCCGGGTCCGGATCAGGTTCTGGGAGGCCCGGGTCCGGATCAGGTTCTGGGAGGCCCACCTGGGGTTCTGGAACTGGGAGGCCCACCTCGGGCTCTGGAACTGGGAGGCCCACCTCGGGCTCTGGAACTGGGAGGCCCACCTGGGGCTCTGGAACTGGGAGGCCCACCTGGGGCTCTGGAACTGGGAGGCCCACCTGGGGCTCTGGAACTGGGAGGCCCACCTGGGGCTCTGGAACTGGGAGGCCCACCTCGGGCTCTGGAACTGGGAGGCCCACCTCGGGCTCTGGAACTGGGAGGCCCACCTCGGGCTCTGGACTGGATACAGGACTGGAGAGGCCCACCTCGGGCTCGGGACTGGATACAGGACTGGAGAGGCCCACCATGGGCTCGGGACCAGGATCGTCGGGATCTTGACGTGGCCCTGGAACCGGGACGGGACCTTGACTTGGAGCGGGAGGCGAGGCGTCCGACGGCGGGACCCTCGGTGGCTCAGGGAGCGAGGCGTCCGACGGCGGGACCCTCGGAGGCTCAGGGAGCAAGGCGTCCGGCGACGGGACCCTCGGAGGATCGGGAGGCAAGGCGTCCAAAGGCGGGACCCTCGGTGGCTTAGGGAGCGAGGCGTCCGGCGGCGGGACCCTCGGTGGATCAGGGAGCGAGGCGTCCGGCGGCGGGACCCTCGGTGGATCAGGGAGCGAGGCGTCCGGCGGCGGGACCCTCAGTGGATCAGGGAGCGAGGCATCCGGCGGCGGGACCCTCGGTGGATCAGGGAGCGAGGCGTCCGGCGGCAGGACCCTCGGTGGATCAA
>SSNR01000340.1:323394-359376 GCA_006937965.1 Callopanchax toddi
AGGGCCCGGGTCCGGATCAGGTTCTGGAGGGCCCGGGTCCGGATCAGGTTCTGGGAGGCCCACCTCGGGCTCTGGAACTGGGAGGCCCACCTCGGGCTCTGGAACTGGGAGGCCCACCTCGGGCTCTGGAACTGGGAGGCCCACCTCGGGCTCTGGAACTGGGAGGCCTACCTCGGGCTATGGAACTGGGAGGCCCACCGCGGGTTCTGGAACTGGGAGGCCCACCTCAGGCTCTGGACTGGATACAGGACTGGAGAGGCCCACCTTGGGCTCGGGACTGGATACAGGACTGGAGAGGCCCACCATGGGCTCAGGACTGGATGCAGGACTGGAGAGGCCCACCTTGGGCTCGGGACTGGATACAGGACTGGAGAGGCCCACCATGGGCTCAGGACTGGAAACCGGACTGGAGAGGCCCACCTCGGGCTCGGGACCAGGATCGTCGGGATCTTGACGTGGCCCTGGAACCGGGACGGGACCTTGACTTGGAGCGGGAGGCGAGGCGTCCGACGGCGGGACCCTCGGTGGCTCAGGGAGCGAGGCGTCCGACGGCGGGACCCTCGGAGGATCGGGAGGCAAGGCGTCCAAAGGCGGGACCCTCGGTGGCTTAGGGAGCGAGGCGTCCGGCGGCGGGACCCTCGGAGGATCAGGGAGCGAGGCGTCCGGCGGCGGGACCCTCGGTGGATCAGGGAGCGAGGCATCCGGCGAGGAGAGTCCAGGGGCTGCAGGTTCAGGAGAGGAGGGTTCCAGGGCTGCAGCGGCACAGGAGAGTCCAGGGGCTGCAGGTTCAGGAACCGGAACGGGTTCGGGAGCTGCAACCGAGACTGGACTAGGAGGAGGACCAACATTCAAACAGCAGGTGAGGCTTCCTGACCCCACCAAGCATCGTCGGGGGTAGCGCATGGCGACGGCGCGCTTATAATGCTCCCGGATCTCTGGGTAGGTTGAGAGGTCAGGATTGGTCTCGTAGAACGTGACTAGAAAGTCCAATAGAGACAGCTGTATGTGCGGGCAGAGGTTGTATTCATCGACAGCGTGGAAAGTGTCCTCATAGGAACGACATACCCTCTGGATGTGGTCGACCGGATACTGGGGAGCAGCGGGAGGCTGCTGTGGCTGTAGCGGCTCAGCTCGGGTCCGACGGGACTTCTGTAGTCCAGGGAAAGCCCGTCGGTGCTGTAGCGGCTCGGCTGGGGTTTGTCGGGGCTGCCGTGGCAAAGCAGGGGGGCCGACGTGGACCTGGAGGACTCCCGACCTGATGGTGTTAGGTGGCATTGGTGCAGGCGTCCAGGCGAGGCACCGTAGCGGCTTCGGACCCGGCGGCGTCCTGTAGGCCAGCCGGGTCCCCAGGTAGGGTGAAGTGTGCTCCAGGTGGTCATCTGCTGGATCCATCTTGGTCAGATCTTCTGTCAGGTTTCGGGGGGTTGAAGGAGGATCCAGGCGCAGATGTAAGCAAAATAGGTATTTATTGAGCAACAAAAACAGACTAGGGCAGGGGACAAGAAGACGAAGATCTGACAACACCCAGACGAGACAAACACACTGATATACTGGGTGGTGATGACGAGACGAGACACAGGTGAGAGGATAACAATTGGATTCACCTGTGGGAGACAAAAAGGCAGAGGGCTAAACAAAGCACAAGACAGGACACTAGAGGGAGACATATGACACAAGTGAGGTGACATATGACAAAATCACATTTCTCATTGTGGCCTTTATAGTTGACATCATCAACGTGGCATGTTTTTACAATATATATACATATATATATGTATATACATATATATATATATATATATATATATATATATATATGTGTATATATATATGTATATATATATATATATACGGTAATAACAATTCGCATTCTGCAACAGGATGTTTGGATCAAAACGTGAACCAATCAGATCTGAGATCAGGTGAGAGCCAGGCGTTTCCTGTCATGCCCTTGGTTTTGCAGTCGGTGGAGAGCAACTGCAGCGCCTTGCTCCAAAATCTGCGGCCGCCTTGATCTCACGAGGTTATCGTTGCCTACGTAGGCATGACATCAGAGCAAGTCGGCGTCAAGTCGGACAGAAATCTAACCGGCATGCAATGGGCGCCGATCACCGGTGATCGAATCTGCGCAGAACTGGCTCATCTCGAACGCACCTAGTAGCCCCTGTGGCGAAAAAGGTTGGGCAACCCTGGTCTATAGCCTCATACTTATCCGACCCCACCCCTCAGTCCAGTCGCTTAGCAACCGTGACAGCGCCGACAGACAGGCAAAAAGCTAATAAAATGGATCTATAGAAACACTTTAAGCTCTTTTATGGTGACTTATTTCCTAAATTTCCATTTAAAACATTCAAGCTAGCTTACAATTATTTATTGTCTTAAATTACATGAAAAATAAAACATTCAACCTCTTTTGTGGAGATTTTTTTTTATTAAACTTCATATAAAGATAAGCAAAAAATTCCTGAACACAAGCTTTTTATAATCAGGGGTGCACACAAGCAGTACGCTGGTCCTCATGAGAACCGGATTTCATTCTGCGTACCAGAACCTACTGCCCGAACGTGCCTTTGCGGACCAGCGGTCCCGATGGGAGACCCCTCGATCTGACTAGTTTCACATCCTGTTGCAGCGCAGTGAATGAGTGATCACATGACTCTGAAGCTAGGAGACACACAGGCAGGACCTCTGACACACACACATTCACAGCATCTCCAATGCGAGTGGCACAGTGCCATTACACAGCAGAGCTCCTTAATGTGCACTTCAACAGTACATCCGACCCACGCACACAACTCACACATGCCCAGGAGGGGTGTAACGGGTCACAATAGATCCATGATCTGTACGGGTCGCCCTCTGTGGTTCGGGAAACGGTTCACGGATCCGCGCTCGTGCGTTTTAACCCGTGCCCAACCCGACAGCTCGCGGTGCGTTCTGAATCAGCTGATAAATAATTCCCCTCTGAGAAAGACTTTCATTTTGTCATCACATATCAAGTTCTCTCTATCAGACTCAGTCATTTTAGTTAACCAGAACAAAGGATCACTGATCATTAACTGATCCATTCTCTGATGCGTGCGCGCGGACCATCCATCTGTCAGCTGATCTCTCTGATAGAATAAGACTCATCTATTTCTGTCTAAGATAACTTGTTGTTTTGGACTTTTATCCGAGCTACTGCACGTTAATACTAAGGTGTTCAGTCAGGAGCGCTTAGAACACCTTGATTGTCACGCCCCCCCCCCCCCCACACACACATGATGCAGCTGTCGGCAGTGAGCAGCTCTGTCTGACCCGAGAGGTGATCAGAAGTCTTTTCACCATTTAATTTGTTTTTATATGATTAAACATTTTATTTAAGCATTGGATTGACATCTTGAGTTAAATGCTGTGGATTGAGCAGAAAAATGTTGCTACAAAATAAATGGAGATAAAAGTTTTTTGTCTTTTATTTATATATTTATATATATGTCAGATACCGACTGGCTTCAGCTTGGGAGTCCAAATGCCAGATATAATTAGGCCCCTTAGCAAAATAACTACGGCGATGGAGACGTCGAGTTCTGCGGAGTTCAACACCTTCTGGGTCTAAACGGACGTCTTCATTTCTGACGTGTAATCCATTCTTAGTGCATTTTGTAAACATCCATCTATATCCATGAAGCTGGCCAGCTGTTTGTAACTGATCCTGAATAAACGTAACTACCTGATCAAGACGGGTGTATCCCTTGCGCTGGAACAAGCTACGTGACTTCAGAAAGTGTTTTAAGTGACGTTCAGAGACAACATGACGGTGACGTCTGGCAAGCAAAACTGTAATGTCTTTATAGGGAAGTCCAAGATCAAAATATAGCTTAATTAAATCTCCAACTGACATGTCCATAACAAAAACACAAGCTTAAAGCGGCTCTCTGGATTATTTGTCTCTGTATCAAAGTTTTCTAAATGTTTTAAATGATATTTCAGGTCTAAACTATGATCTATGGGTTGAGTTCCACAACATCTGTCATTCTGATGAAGACCCTCCTTCCTCCTAGAGACCCCTTTCCATTATTTCTTGCCGCCGACATTTCTCAGCCAATGAAATTCAAATTTCTGCATTCTCTCAACATGCACGCGCATCGACCAAACCTGTACCAGTAGGGGGCGCACAGCGCACAGGACGCTCCGTGTGTTTCTCTGCCGTCTCAGCCGTTCACTGAGGACTCACAGCTCATTTCTACTAAAAACCTACCCATTCTCCAGCTAAAGACGGGTTTATTTTTATTTTTAAACCTTTCACCTCACAAGGCTTGACAGGATTACGCGTTTATTTTGGTCAGAAAGTTCATCCAGGGTCGAGTCAAGTTCAGCTTCAGAGTCCAGCAGCAGCTCTCTGCTAACAGAGCTAATATCAGAAGCAGCAGGGACAGAGAGGGCTCATCAGACCCTCGTAGTATTGTTGGAATAAGAGTTGTGAACTGTGAGTGATTAAACCCTACACATTGAGCTGTACAGTTCATGCCCGCAATGTATATGCGCTGTGTGCACGCGCGCACACGCGACCGGACGCGCGTGTCGAGATGTTTTGAGGAGGAGCCTTTGGACGCTAGATTCAAAAACTGCTCTCTTGATGAAATCCTCCAGAGTGCGGCTTTAACAGTACTTGATTTGCTCTTGTGCTCACCAAAAGGTTTCTGGTGCGCACGAGATAGTATCTGGTGCGCACGAGATAGTATCTGGTGCGCACCAGATACTACTTCAAAATAAAATTTCTTCCATGTCCCCTAAGGGGCTCCGTATCCAGGAGACCTCGCCTTGCTGTCTTATTTGAGTCCAGGTTGTAGGAGCAGCCTCTCCAGTAGGAAAGCCCAGATTGTCCTCTCCTCAGTCCTCAGCCACCTCCACCAGGTCATCCGCTGGACCCTAAAGAGTTCCCAGGCCAGCCTAGAGATATAATCCTTCCAGCGTGTCAGCCTGGGGGCCTCCTGCTGGCAGGAGTTGGGTGAGTGCTGAAATAGGGAGTGCAGATTAAAGTGATCCATCCTGGTCCCGGTCTGGGACATCACCAGGAAAATGCCCAATGGCCAGTCCTGAGTCCTCATCCAGATCCAGGGCAGGTGCCATTGACATAAGCAGCTAGCCGCGGGCTGGTAGGGAGTCGATCCAGACATGTATGCCTCCTTACCCTGGAAACAGGTCCATCCGCACTCTGCGCACAGCAGCTCTGCTGGACTGCATGTATTATTGGTGGGGATGCAGCGCTATTTCTGTACTCTTGGATCGAATTATTGGTGGGAACACATCACCTCCATCCATGCCAAATCTACGCTCGTGCATCTTGGTACAAAAACTGCGTCGCATCTGACTTGAGGACCCTGTAACGTGCTGAAAATAGCCAAGATCCTGAACGTGCAACAGCTTCATTCTTCAGACAATGATATTGATAAATATCTAGTAACATGCTTTTTTTTAAAAAAAGCTGAATTGAAGCCCTTTGTTTTTGTTAACAAACTGGACTTTAAAATGTGGGACAAGATTTTCTGTTAAGAGAAAATTAAGTCAAGCAAACAAGACATTATAGAAATCACAAGACTTGTGTGGCATAAAGTAAAGTGTTGGGATTAATGTCTGTCTGAACACGTTGGAGCTATTACAACCTGCAGAACGCTGCCACAAAACAGTCTGAGTGAATCTTAAACAATAAACCCTGAGGATGCAGAATTCTAGCTGGTAACTGTAACCTGTTATGGGAATTTGTCCCAAAGCTGCGGCGCAGCAGTTTGGAAGAGCGCTGCTTCATTGAATTAAACATTTCAGCTGACTAAGATCATACCCCGAGAGGAAATCAAACAAAACTCCAACCTCTGGAGAAGCTTTCTCCTTTGAAACTGATATGGTGAGGCGAAAGCAAACAGCAGCAAAATAAAAACGATGTTTAGCCTGTACAGTGAAAACAGATTTTCAGGGAACGGGGTTGAAGGGCTATTTATAAACTGCTTTGCAAAGGAAGTGAGCATCCCTGGAGGATAAATGCAGCTTTGGAAAAATGATACAGCTTGGAGGCAGAAGAGGAAGTACGGAGAGACGAGTCCAAGACCTGAACATGGAAAATCGTGACTGCGTGTGTGTGTGAGGACAGTTCTCTGAGAAAGACACAGAGGCTGTTTTTTCTGTCCAATAAAACCTATTATTTTCAGCTAAAAACTCACCTGCAGGCTGAGGATTACTCCCCACTGAAACTAGCTGAACTTCTAGGCGACATAAATTACACCAGCCCACCAGCTGCTGCACCGCTTTCATGTAGCAGGATCCTTCAACACTCCATCCAGAAACTCAAAAAAAGGTGAGAGGATGTTTGTGAAACTTGCTTATGAGCAAATACAGTCACAACCATTTATGATGAGTTTGTTTGAGAAGCAGGAATGCATTCAAATCTTTTACATTCTGCCACCAGGAAGTGTTTTTAGCCACAAAAATGTGATAAAGTGTCTAAAATTGTAATAATAAGAAGCTTGCAGGAGCAGATTTACAGCATGGTGGTCACTGAGAGTTTAAAGTAAGGAAATGAAACCACAGTAGGTGGCTTGACGGCTTCTTTTAGGCCAAAGAGTGGAACTCAAGTTATGTGTGGAAACAAAAAAACAGTCTAAGTGGGCAGGAATTTTGGGTTTTCCATGAAAAAAAACAGGAAGTTTTTCAGCTTTTAAATGAGTTTGATTAACTTTCAAGTGATGGAACATTAAAGAACAGCATCAGGAGCATGTGGGAGAAGTTCCTGTTTGTACATTCAGTGTAGTACTGGTATTTTTAAGATGTAGCAGCTTTAACCATTAGGAAAATGGTGCAAAACTGAAAAAGTGATCTGTTATTTCCTTCATGGATATAAACTGTTGTGTTTGGGACGATGTTTTTGCCTGTGTTTTTGTAAATGTTCGTCTATAGTAAAGCAATGTATTGGATGTAAATCTATTACTGATTATCAATGGAGTCAACCAATTCCAAGATGGAATGAACTTAGGAAACACAAAAATAGGTGTAACTCAGTCAATTTGACACATATTTAACTATAACTTATAGCGATTTGGTGGTTTTGTTCCCCCTTTCAATTCATACTGGGATCAGGAAAGCAAATACAAAATAACTTAAATTTGCCCCCCAAAAAAAGACCTAACTTTGGTTCCTCCCAAAAACTAGTAAGTAAAGCATTTAGCTGATTTACTTAAAGTGTCTCATCAAGATCGAGCTTACCATGAATTTCATACGAAGTTGCAATAATAAAAAAAACTATAATATCTGATCATATTTTTTGATGATTCAATAGAATGATTACTTCTGTCTAAATGAAACCTTGGGACACTTGGTGGGTTGTTGATTTACTTTGACAGCTCCAAGCTGAAGGGAAAGTCTGATGAAAGTCAAAGATATTTCTATATAATGTTGTCAATCAGCAACCTGTAGCAACCTTGGTGAAGAAGGAGAGAAATTAACGTTTACCCATATGTGTTGTTCCTAAACCTAAAGATGCTAAATATTTGTAAAATGTATTACTCCACCCAACACCACCACCTTTGAGTACACTGCTAGCTGTTGCTAGCTGCTATGGCTGTTATTGCAGCTGTGTTGCTAGCTGAGCAGCTACCTGCTAGTGAAGTAACATTCAGCTGTAAAAATGAGATGTGGAGGAAAAAGTTAAGTTTTTCAAAGTGTTGAAACAGAGCAACAACTATTTCTGAACGTAACTCAAACATATAAGAGTAAAAATGTTCACAATACAGACTGAATGTTCTGGCTGGTATACTTCTGGTTCTGACTGGTTTTCCTCTTATCTTTCCAACAGAACATTTTCTGTGAAGACAGACAATTTTCCCTCTGATCCTACCTCTCTAACTTGTGGGGTTCCACAAGGCTCAGTTCTGGGACCTCTATTATTTTCTTAGTTGCTTCCTTTTGCTCATCAGTCAAGTCCAATGTCCAAAATATAGGAGTTAGCTTAGATTCAGTTTTAAGCTTTGATTCACATTAAATCTGTCTCTTGTTCCTGTTTCACTTAAGCATCTCAAAATGCAAACAGCAGATCAGGAGAAAATAATCCATGGATTTGTGTCAGTTTAAACTACTTTAACGCTCTTTTTCTGGTCAACAAATCACCTCTCATGCCTTCAAGCCATTGAGGATGCAATAGGAAAACCCCTAGCCAAATCTAGCAGGTTCACACTAGACTAAAAACTAAGGGGGACAGAGACTTTACAGCTGAAAACTTATTCAACCAGGCTTTCTCTCATTGAACTTGTAGATTTGATTGTGTTTATACTGTACTTTTGTCTTTACTAATACATTTTCCTTGTTTATAAAGTTTTGTCCTGATTGACAGCACTTTGTTGTCATTTGACCTAAAATTGAATGTTTAAACATTAAAAAGTGTTTGCAGTTCATTCCACGTATCAGCAATATTTGACTCGACTCAGTGGCTGTTTGACATTTAAATACACTCAAATCTAAACCAGGTAGAGCAACTTTCACTTCCTCTAAAGTCATTTTCCTCATACGGCTCTCAAGCTGAAGTATTTTAAGATCCAAGATCTGTGTCCAACCTTTCACTTCTTGCTTTGTGTTGGTAGAAAATAAATGAAAACTTCCCCTAAAATATCCATCGGAATCTCCTCCTGGATAGGTTTAAATCAAGAAGTAGATCCAGGAGATTCAGATATGTGTTTTTGCAATATTTAAACTGACCTTTTGCTGATTTTGAAGTTAAACTTCTCAATCAACGCAAGTCTTTAAGCCCGTTAAAAGCAAATCCTAATCAGGGTTTTTTCCTCTCACCGTTTGACGAACTGTAGGACTGGAGGAGGTCCAGCAGCAGGCCCTTCTGGATGGTGGCGCTCCCACTCAGGGTCTCTTTGTCCAGGATGAACAGGAAGCGGTGGAGCTCCATCAGGAGCTGATCCAGCACTGAAAGCCCAGACAGATAAGAAGGACTCAGATTTATGGCTAAATAAAAATTCCTTTAAATCTTTTTGCACATTCCTTGGAATGGAGACAATATTTATATTAATATCAGTGATTTCAGAACAGGATGAGTCATAATTTCCAACAAAGAGACAAAAAAACAGCCATGAAATGTGGAGCTATTTGTGCACAAATTGCCTACATTTTAAATGGACGAAAGTGTTATTTCTCTCAACAATTAGCAGTCTGCAACCCTGTCTGAGGTTGTTTTGGGGAGTTTGGTAGAAGGTCAAGTTCAGAGGAGGGAGGGAGGAGTAGGCGGGGGCCAATGAGTCTGGGTGCAGCCCACACACATCCTTCAGGGGTCAGCTCTGAGCTCACAGCCCTCTTCGCTGGTGTAGGGAGCTCTTTGTGTTTTTCTTCACTGTCTCTTGGCCTCATGAATAGGCCCTTTGCTACAGTGGGCCTCAGCATGAGAGCACTTCTTCAGCAAGAGAACAGACAGAAGAAGAAAGACTTCATTAAAAGGGAAAAGGTGGGGCTGAGGTTTGCGATGGTCAATGTGGGGATATTTTTGAACCAAAAACTAAAAATACCAGGTTTAGTGTCAATGAGGGAAAGAAATATGTAGAGTTTTCACACCATATGAGTCAGTGTGAATTGCAGAAGGTGCACATATTTGCAACAAAGCAAACATATCCTGAAAAAGTAGCCAACGGTAAAACCACTAAATATCAAACTCAACAAGAACTGAACTCAACTCTGCATAAAATAAAACCTCTACAAACACTATGCCTGTTTGAAATCTATTAAAACTGTCAAATATTTTGTTTTAGTGGCTCCTTCCGGCTCAGACTGATTGCTAACTGAGCCTGGAGGCGAGTGGAGAAGGTTCATTCCTGCACTTCAAAGTAAAAAGACTGCATCGGAACTCAGTTAGCGTCGCCTCTCGGATATAATGTGAGGCTTTTCTTGCAGGTTTGCATACATAATGAGGATTTGAAGTCATTTAACTGGCAGAAATGTGCTCTAATGATATGCTTTAATGATTAAATCTACATTTTCTACATCCCTGAGTGTCGTTTTGCTGCTGATGCTCGACCGCCCGACAGGAAACTAAACATTTTTCCAGCTTCTCCTCCTTGTGTATTTGCAGAGATTGACTCAGATGGCCTTTTGGATCGGAGGACCCTGGGAAACTGAGTCAGCTGACGGGACCGGGAGGTCTGCAGCCGGCCGTTTCTGTGGGCTTTGGGTTGGCCGGACGCCCACTGCACATCCAGCGAAGTGACCGCAACCCCAGAGTGTAAACAGTTCACTTCAGCAGAACGGGATGCTGTCAGGATTCTGAACTGATGCAGTGAAAAAAAAAACCAGGATGAAATTCACAAAACGCTTAGAAGGAAATGTAAAGCTGGATTTGTCCTCCTCTGTCCTGACGTTGGACTTCCTGATTTGCTTTACTTTGTTTACCTTTCTCACACTACGTCCACACTTAATGTAAATGCTGAGACTCATTACACTTGTGCAAACTGACTCTTAATCGGTGAATACTTACAGGTATTTTCAATCACATGCTTCCTAATAAAAAAGACTGATTCTTCTCATTTAAAGTGGCTCATGAACACAGATGTTTGAGGGGGGTTAACTGTTAACTGGTTATGAAGATAAATGACATGGAAGTTCATCTTCAGATGATCACTGAACTTTATTCAGGGGTAGAATAAGTCTGAAACATGCTTCATTAGTGGAAAATGACTTGAAGTGAATATAAATGGTTTTCTTGTAATTTAGGTTCTGCATTTTTAAAATGCATTTCTCAATTTTTAAATACCTTCTGTGGATAGTTTCCTGAATGGCCTCTGTTCAGAGAAATAGCTTGTAGGACTGAAGCTCCAACCAAAAAGTTTAAAAATGTTCATGCAAACATTATTTAACTTTTACGCTACAGTTAACTTTGCAATAAAGTTTTTTTTTATTTACAAGTAACTATTATTTACAAGTGTACAGTAAATATCATCAATAGCAACTAAATGTAGCACTTTTGGTGCATCAAGGGTCAAAATCTTAAAATCTGTGCCAGTAATCATAAAATGCTGAGTGGACGTTGGTCTCGCTCAGCCTCCTGATCTGTTATGGGCCCTGAGGTCAGCTGACCAATGCCTTTAGTTGTCCCATTAAAAAGTCTCGCTCTCTTTTTTGTTTTTTTGCAGATAAAGTGATGGATCTGAGTGTGTTGCTCTGCCAGAGCAGATTTATTCTATAACATGAAAAGTGTGAGATACTCCTCCTGTTGCATAGTTAACTTTAGTGAATTTATGGCACAATTTTTATTTATTTTTGTATTCTTTACTGCTTATGATCATCATCTGCGTCTTGTTTATACATCACTTTGGTTTAAATTGTTTTGAAATATGCTTTATGATTTTACTGGATTTAAACTAGTTTTGTAGGATGTGAATGTTATTTAAGGCCCTTCAGGTATTTGTAACTTCTAAATTGTGTACAAGTTGGTTCAGAAAGATCACTAAACACCTAAAAAGAGGATTATTTATGTAGGACTTCTCTTCTTTCTGATCCTGTTTCCTTAGTGAATGGTATTTCATTTTGTGGAGCTTCATCAGAGTTTTGTGCTTGTGAATTAACAATAGATTTTTGCTAAACTGGATGCATGAAATAACATTCCAGCATCGCTGAATTATCCACTTCCTGTCAGCGGTCGGGATTAACAACAGCTGGAGTTTTAAAAAAAGTTTTTTTTTATGGTACTCAGAGATCTGATCAGCAGTTTAGCGAGTATTTTAAAAGCATTCCTTTAAAGATTTATATGAAAAATCATCTATTCATAGAATTTTACAGCTTCTTCACCAAAGATGATAAGAGATCAATAAATTTAAGGTACTATTAATGGTTTTTTTTCATATTTCATTTTGTTGTATTTATGACTTGACGGTGAACCACATTGGTCAACCTCAACATTAACTGACTCATTCTGTTAACCTCTGCTGGAAATGGGTTTAATAAATACAAACGGTCCTAAAACAGTCGAGGTAAAATTCTGTTAAATGAAGGCTACTTTTAAATATGATGCAGCCACTGCAGGTAGGAAATTTGTTTTAGTCATGGTTAAAATTGTAAACTGCAAAATGTAGAACCACAGAATTCTTCACATTACAAACCTTTCCACTTTACCCTAGTCAGGATCGGGTCATAGAGCAAGTCCCTGACTGGCCTTTGGTCGAGTTAGTTTTAGTCCTCTTTGAATAATGCACTAAACCTAACTGGAAAAAACTATTAATTAAAAATAAAAATCTGGAAAAATATGGGGATATTTGAATAAAAAGTGAAACATTATCACCTGCATATTTACAACCTCAATATTAATACTATTTTACTATTACCTTACATTATAGTAAAACCCTCATTGCCACAAATACATTTTTACAGAATGCAAAAAACAAAAGTTTTTTCATTGTGTTTTTTTCTCTTGGTTTTAAAGTTCGAGTGTTAAATCTGTCATGGAATAAAGCAGATTGAACTGAAACTGTGGAGGAAAAATTCCCAAATCAAGAGTGTGACTCCAAAAAAAAAACTCTGACAAAATTCAATTTATTGAATCAATTCTGCCAAACAATATTACCCATAAGGCCTTAGCTTATTTTAAATGTTGTCTCCCTGTTCTTGGTAAGTTTGTGTAAAAAAATACAGACAATAACAGAAATGATTCAAGACTTTTGGTGCAGGAGAGGAGAAACTGGAGTGGAGTTTGATCCAACATTCCTTGTTCAGCTTGACCATCAGCTGAACAAGGAAGTCTTGTTGGGACTTTGGCTCCATTTCCTGTCCTGAGGATCTGAATCCAAACATTTGATGTTCTTAAATTAGTAAAGCAGGCAGGATCTCTTTGTTTCAGAGAGAAAACTAAATAAAGGTTTTAGGAACTCCAATAGAAATCATTTACCAGACAATAATATTAATATTTTTAATTAAGTAGTAAAACAAGCCATCTCTTCGTTGTTTCTTTCTTTTATTTAAACTCATTTCTAAGTTTTGTCCTCATCTGTGCATCATTTAAAAACATATCCTGTTCATTTTCATGCTCCAGGATCTCTTCAGTGGATTCTTCTGCTTGTTTACTTTGATCAGCTGGAGACGGGCGGAGAGTCGGGCAACAAAAACAAAATCTGAACTGTAAAGTTATAAAACCACTTCCATTTGATGATGCAATAAAAGCAGCTGGGATGTAAGATTTCCATCTCTCTCGGCTGAGAGCAGCTGGTTCCAGTCTGTTTGTCTTCGTTCTGAATGGCATTCATATTTTTAGATGTGGGGCAGATGTTGAGAACAGTTCTTGCGTTCTTCAGCTGAAGGAGCTAGATGTGATGTTTTCAACACGAGAAGTTCTGTTCGTCTTCTCGTATCTTATTATCAACACGGCCGAGCTGCACCCACCAGACTGTTGCTCGTCCCGTGACTCATCGTCACGCCAAGCTGTTCACAAATAACAAACACGGTGAGTTTTTGCACGTCTGGCAACAAATTCATTCATGTTGGTGCTCACTGTGACTGCTGCAGATTCCTACAACAGGAAAAGGATTTTCTCCTATATCAGGCCTCATGTTTAACTCATAAAACCTATTTATGGTGCAATCTTGTAAATACTAATTGGCATTTTATTTATTCATTCATTACTTTAAAAAAATAAAGATTTCTCTCTATAGAAGCAGTTTTAGAAAACTTTCACCCGTTTTTTTACTCTGTTTTTTCCACATCTTTCCTCAGCTGCAGATTCACAAAGCGAACCGTGCTAATTGTATGCTGGTGTAAACGTGCACAGGAAATTCAGCTGCTGTGGACAATTTGCACTCTGGCCACAGTCATTCTGAACAGTCTAAAGATGGATTTCCGACACAAACAAAGCATAAAATAACAGGCAAAGAAAGATGCATATGCATATTTTTATAGATTATTTTGGCTTTCTACAGTTATTTACCTACAGGAAGGGTTATAAACTCACTAGTGACATCGCACAAAGCTCTTAAAAACAGAAAGTACTCCTCTAACATGAACAATTCTTATAGGTGACAAATTAGCAGGTATAATTTTTTTTAAACTTTATTGTTGCATCCACAACAACAGCAACA
This sequence comes from Callopanchax toddi, assembly GCA_006937965.1. Lineage (NCBI taxonomy): Eukaryota > Metazoa > Chordata > Actinopteri > Cyprinodontiformes > Nothobranchiidae > Callopanchax > Callopanchax toddi. Next base: position 337,473 of record SSNR01000340.1, read on the forward strand.
ACATAAACGTAGTAACAATAACATTGTCCTGAGATTGAGCGTCACATATTACAATCCTCCAGATGCATAAAAAAAGTATAATAAAGTAAAAATGAATAAATCAGGGTTTACAATGTGAGAGAATCAAAAACAAGACATTATTAAAAGTAATATTAATACTTGCCGGGCATGGGTTTTTTCCTTATTTGAGAAAGTTTATGATCGGTTTCCACTTGTTTTCAAAATCTTGTGTTTTTAAATGTAGTTGTGCTGTGATATGTTCCATCACGCAAACATGTCTGTAGGTAAGCAGGTATAATTTTTGAGGAAATTAAAGTCATTTTTGGTCAAAAAAGTCATATTGATGCGTTAGAACTTTATATAACCTGTGTGTAAACCTCTACATGAAACTGTTTGTATCATTTATGGTGTTTTTGTTGCAGCAGCAGTTTACAGTAGCATCATAATTCGGACTTTGTTCAGTTGAAACAACCATAACAGGTTATTTGCTTCTTGATCTATTAGATAAGTACTGGATTTTGGCTTCTGTTTGTTGTTATCTAGATGTGAAGCTCAATCTATTATAATATTCTATAATTAGAAGTTGTTGATTTTTAAAATTCTTAATGTAAAATAGCAAAAACCAGATTTGACTACTTTTTGACCGATGCAATAATGTCTCTGAATGAAAGCATGAATTAGACTTTTCCTGACATACCTGCCCTCTTTTTTGAGTGCAGACTGCCCCCTGAAATGCAAATATCACTAGCCTGCTGGTTAAAAACACTAAATGTGCATCACAAACAGATGCTTTTTCCGACAGCAGGAATGTACATAAATTTATACTGTATGTATAATTTAAAGTATTTCTGGAATTGAAAAGCAGGTTTTCCTTTAAATGCATGTAAAATGCCTAATTTATATATGAACAGATTGCACCTAAACATGTGCTGTTTTGTTGGCAGCACAAAATGAGGTAACCATGTTTTTTTTGCAAGGGTTTTGTAAATTAGACGAAGGTGTAAAACCCCAAACTGCACTCACAAAAGACGCAAGTTACGTAGGTTCATATACACTACATATCAACCTAAGATGGTTCTGATTGGGCAAACTTTCTAGTTTAATATAAAAAATACCACAATCAAACCCTGACATATGTTTTTTCCCCCATTATCATCTAATTTAAAAAGAAAATTTAGGGTATAATAACTTGCAGCATTAAGAGCATTTGTCTTCCATTAACTGGAGGTGTAACTTCCTCTAATAAGGAAGTGGTGACAGAAAGGAGAATTGGAACCAATGCCACAGAGCTAAAGACTGAGTACTTTTTACACTGTCACAGACTGATGTTCAAAACTTTCACTTTCATCTAGGATGTTGGGTTTATGTCTTCATGGGACAATCATGTTTCTTTGTTTGACTTTGTTCTTGTTTCCAGTAACTGTTTGTTTAGGTAGCTGATAAAATATGTCAGTTCTAAGAAAAGGCCATTTATTGGTGGAAAACAGACCCTTTTACAGACACTATGCACTTTTTACGTGCCAAATACGGTTTAAGAGTTATCGCGTGTGAAACCTCCATAATGCTGTGATAACGGCAAATAATAACTCCCATAGTGAGACAATAACACAGCAGCCTGTTGTTCCTGTATAAGTAGCAGATTATTAGCTGATGTCGGGACCTGAACAACAGATCAAACACCAGTTTGATTGGCATTTGATTGCTACTGGCAGACTTTGGATTTTCTCTCCGAATCGAGCCGAGTTCAGCTGTGAAGCAGAAACCGAGCTGGCTGATTAATCCAAGCTGTGTTTTGATGTCATTGCTGTAGAAACCAGAGTATATAAAAAAAAAAGTAAATCTGATGACAAAAGAAGGTTTTGTGTTAAAGGAGAGAAAGTAGAAGCAAGGTAGCCAAAATCTTAACTGTGGTAGACGGCAATCAGAGCCATATCAGTTTGGAGAATCGGGTCTTGATTCCTGGGAACTGCTCATCAGAATTGGGCCTGTTTAGGAGTGAAACTAAACAAAGAATAAAATTTTGTTGTGGATTTTTATACCACGTTGTCTAACCCTTTACACTGTAACTCAAATGACATTTTAGAGGGTTTTTTGGTCCAAGTTATATTATGTTTGAGGTTTATTATGTCTGATATTACAGTATTTTAGTGTTTGCATTAGTATCGGTCGATATCGGGTATCAACCGACACACAGAGCCCAAATTTTGGGATCGGTATCGGGACTGACAAAGCTGGATCGGTACATTTTCTCAGACACCGCCTCCCTAACCTGTGGGGTTCCACAAGGTTCGGTTCTGGGGCCTCTACTATTCGTGTTTTATATCTTTCCCTTAGCTGGCATCATTCAGTCTTTCCCTGACACAACATCTAATCTGATGACATTCAGCTGTATATGTCCTTCATGCCACACCATGAAGCCACCCTAGTACTCTGCCTGACCCAAATCAGTAACTAACTGTCCAGCAACTTCCTTGTTCTGAATGCCAACAAGACAGAGACCCTGATCATTGCAATCTATCCATCCATCCATCTTCTGAAACCACTTAATCCTCCACAGAGGGTCGCGGAGGAGCCGGTGCTTATCTCCAGCAGTCAAGGGGCGAGAGGCGGGGGACACCCTGGACAGGTCGCCAGTCCATTGCAATCTAATTCTAATGAACATTTGTGGTTTAAATATTTCTGTAATTAAAATTCTCCATTAAAAAAACTCACTGTTCATAGTATAAAAAAGTGTTTCTCATAGTAAAAATGTTGCCATTACAGGTTTAATGTCCTTACACCATTACATCCCTTAATTTAATTTTAAAAATTAGACCACCCAGAAAGGCTTCAGATAAATAAAAACATTGTTAACTTTGGTTCACTAATATATTCTAAAAGTGAGACATTTATAAGTGGAATTAATGTGTTTCAGTGTGATTTATTTTGTAAATTAAAAATAATTATTCTCAGCAAATATGTGCAACATGTTTTCAAACAAAATATTTTAAAGTGATAATATGCAACTTTTTCATATTTTTAAATTTTTTCCTTGAGCCAGTATGTGCTAATATGACCCTTTACAAAGTTAATGAAAAGTCACTTAGCCCAATCTGGTGATTACAGCCGGAAAACCACGATTGCAAGATCTCCGTCGTCTCACGGTACCCAGGAAGTCACGTGTCTCACGAGGGTTAGGCTAACCCAAAGTGGCTAGCTGTTATGCTAGTGCTGGAGTGTTTTTAGCTCATGATTCCTGCTTTTTTTCAATCTCTCCCTGCTTGAACACAGCTGATTTCTTTGAAAGAGTAAATAACCGCTCCTGTAGAAAGCTATGAAGGCTGAGGAGACATTTCAACAGGTAGATATTGGCGTTTAGAAGCTGAAACGATCTGGTAACTTGTTTAATGCAGTAATTTAAAACGGACACCAGAGGGAGCCCAAAACAAGCAAAACTGCATATTATCACTTTAAAGAAAGCCTTTTTTTATTCATTGTAAATGTACGCAATGTTGTGACAATTTAAATATAATTTATAAGTTATGGTTTATAGATGGGGATAAATGGTCAAACATGGCAATTTGCACAAAAGTCCAGAGACAAACGTAGTGACAGTTTGTTCAGACAGGAAGTGACACATGGGTCAGTAAATGTCACTGTTTAACAGCTCTACAGCTTTTTATAATACATGATTATTTCCCTTTTATTTCACACAATTCCTATTTGAAGTCTGCTTGAGTCAGACTGTTTATCATCAAAATTTTGAAACAATTAAATAAAAATCAAAAGCTGTGATGTTATTTAGTGAAAAAAAACAAAATGCAAATTAATCTCCTAAGTTAGTTTAGAGCAAATAAGGCCAATTTAGTGTTGATTCAACATGCACAACTTTTAAAAACTGCACTGAGACTCAGAGATGTTCAGTTTTAGATTTGCTTGCAGCTCAGTCTCAAGAACCATTTGTTACATTTGCATCAACAAACGGTTTTAATGTGTGCATGAAGATAAGTTTTAAAAATTTTAGATTTTAAAAGGTCAAATCACACAACCAATACCCAGAACAGCACAAATAGCATTAAATAGACTTTTGTATTCAACGTTTGTAACTTATTAGAGGTAAAACGTATCGAATGATCCAAACCTACCTAAGATCAGATGTTAATTCTTTGATTTTCTTAATTATTTCCACATTTACTTTTTAAATAAATCATCACTGTAAAGCTTACGGTGTTTTTCCAAGTTAAAATATTTCAGATAACTCTGCTCACGCTTGCTCTGAACTGACCCCAGAGCTGTGTTTGTTAAAAACAGGAACTAGACCTGTGTAGAAGTCAACTTGTGAGATTATCCAAGGTCACAGTCATGAGAGGACCCGTCTTAACAAGTCATCAACTAGAGCTGCAACAACAAACAGGCTGGTGATCAGAATCAACTTCATCTGGGATTGGATCAATTAGAAAATCAAAAATCTGCTTTTTATTGGCACCAAATGTTCCACGTTGAAGGTCTTTTTAACTGGTTTCATGTTTCAGAGGATACAAATGTTTAAAAAATACAAATCCAACCATCCAACATGTCAGAAACTCTTTCTTCCTCTGTTTTTTCACAAACTGACAAATAATAATAATAAAAAAGATTTGAGGAGTCTCAGTGTGGTTCCAAATCCTCATAATCCAGTCTGCATCCATCAAACTCAGTCTCTAAATCCACATCTCATCTCTACAAAACTTCAGATTCACAGTGATAAAGACATTTAGGAGAAAACTCAGCTCAACACGTTGCAGAGAAGCAAAACCTCCCTCCTCAGTGATTATCCCACAGAAACGTGGCCTGGAGGGCTGCGGTGGAGGGTGGAGAGCGCACAAGTGAACAAATGTGCATGTGTGTGTGATTACATGTGTGTACGCTCCTGCACTAAACAGCGTCAGGAGGGGTGAACCTGCTGAGAAGCAAACAGGCTGCAGGTCCAGTCCAGAGCTACTGTATCCAGTATTCAAAGACACGTTTGATGTGCCGAGACCCCCGAGGCCGAAAACCCACACCGAGCACCTCGCTGCCATAAAGCAGGAAGAGCGTCTTTCTTTTCATCATTTTTACAGCCCGGTTCAGCTTCCTGCATTACCCACGCTCCCCTCGCTCCCCGTCGGCAAGTTCATCCTGTGACACACATCCAAGGGAACCGGAGCCCTGATGGCCTACATCTAAAGCTGCTGAGTTTATGGCAGGTCAGAGCCTCTGGACCTGCTGACTCGGTTACATCGTCATGCTGCGCAGAGACGCACCTCTTCCAACCAAATTTCCCATGATTCCTGAACAACTTCCTCTCAGGGTTTTTAGAATCTTAGTGTTGAGCACGAATGCAAAGAGGCTGCATTAAATCTTCACTTCTCCATCCTGAAGAGTCACCAGTAATTTAATGTCTTAAAATAAACATAAAAACCACCAGATTGTTGGTTATTAAGGCATTTCTTATTAAAGTTTTTTAATTATTATAGCTAATGTTTCAGTTTGTTACGAGAAAAGTTTGCTATAAGTTACAGCTATGTCACATATGTTCATTAAATTGAGAAAACTCCAACAAATTTGTAAAATGACCTTTGGTTTTTGTAGTAATTTGGCACAAATAAGTAAAAATATCCATTTTGTGGTGAATTTGCAGTGAAATAAGGTTGTTTGTCAGAAAGTTGCATAACCAGTTAAACTGATCACCCAGTTTTAGTCAAACCCAAGCAATTTTTTGTGAATTCTGGTACTAAAACAATGGAAAGCAACCTACTTTTATAAGATAATTCATGCATTTATTACAAAAATGACCCCTGAACTTAAAGGCGCACTATGTAACTTTTTCAAATTTTAAAATCTTTTTAATGAGCCAGTATGTGCTAATATGACTCTTTACATGAAAAGTCACTCAGCCCTATCTGCTGCTTGTGTCCAGAATACCACGTTTGCAACTTCTGAGTCTCCGGTCCGGTGCCCTGAAGTCTCACAAAGTCACGTATCTCATGAGGGCTAAGGCCAATTCATATTCCACGAGAAGCAAGAACTTTGTTCTCACTGGAGCTCCGAGAACAAGAAAAACGTTCATTTTGGCAGGGACCATTACTCCCCAAGAACTCAGCTGCCGAACTCCTTCAGCGATGTGTCATACAGGCGTGTGTGTGTGTGTGTGTGTGTATGTGTGTGTGTGTGTGTGTGTGTGGAGGGAAGATGTGTGTGCAGCTTAAACAATCCATCCTGAGGCATTCGGGTCTGGATTGACCAGTGCAAACCCTCGCGGCCCAAACTGGTCCGCCACTGGTCCAGTCGATCCGGACGCGAATGCCTCCTCCGGTCCGTCATGCAGGTCCGTCTGCACAAAGCATCACAGCAGGCGCCGGACATGAACTTACATCAACATACAATGTCAACCGCTAACTGCACTAACCAGGCTCATTCTCCCTTTCTGACCAATCACAGCAGTTGTTCTCGGGCGCCCTGCAGAAAAAAGTTTGGCTCAGATGATGTGTACAAGAACAAAACGTTAGCGCTGCTGAACTGGGGCTATGAAAACAAAATGATGTCATTGTTGTTCTCGGAGACCCCCAGTGAGAACAAAGTTCTTTTTTCTTTTGAAGTATGAATTTGACTTTAGGATAACCCAATGTGGCTAGCTGTTATGCTAGCACCAGAGTGTTTTTAGCTCATGATTTTTTTTCATCTCTCCCTGCTTGAACACAGCTGATTTCTTTGAATGAGTGATGAACCGCTCCGGTAGAAAGCTATGAAGGCTGAGGAGACATTTCAACAGATTTAGGTGTTTCTGAGCAAAGACAATGATAATGTTTTTACAACAGTGATTTAAAATGAACACTAGGGGGTGCTAAAACAAGCAAAAACGGCATAGTGTGCCTTTAACCTGTAGAAGTTGTAACTATAAATCTACATGTCAGTTTAGGTCAATAATAAATGTGGATGTCTTTTTTTCCAGGTGCAAATTGACAGAAGCTGTGTTTATGTAGAACAGGGGTACCTAAAGGTTCAGGGGCTCTCTAGGACCATACCCATCTCCAACCAATTAGTACCCAATTTTGACCATTTATTGCCCAATTTAGCCCCTCCCTCTATTTTTGTTATTCACTGGAACATACTTTTAAAATATTATGCAGTATAATGCTCCTGTGGGTGAAATTAAGATTTAATATTAGGAATTCAATGAATTCAGCATGTTTTATACTGGAAATTAATGATAAATAAAAACACTGCAGATATTGGATAAAACTGTATTATCTCATTTATTATTTATTATTATTGGTACTTTATTTAAACAGTTAAAAACTCATTGAGCATTGGGTATAGATGTTTTGAAGTTGGGCTCAGAGTTGGTTGCAAAACAACAAATTAAAACTTTTTCTAACCTTCAAACTGTCATAAAGTTCACATTTCATAATTATTCCTGCAGAATTATTACGACATTCCAGTCCTTTCTTGCTCTGCAGCTCATTTCTGCTGCAAATCACTATAGAATTAAGTAAATCTGGAGTTAGTTTAAATAAGGACATCTGCATGAATTGCTCTGATTTTTTTTAGGAGTATCTCAGTTTCTTCAAACTGAGGTTGTTCAAAAGGATTTTACTTGTTCTAGTCTTTTTCCTTTAGAAACCCTCTCCTGAAGATCGGATATACAATTCTAATAGTAAAACAATGGATTTGAGAGAATAAAAAACATTTCTTTAATTCAGTTATGAATAAAATGAGTTGTTATAAGTTACCATTAGACTGATTCAGTGGTTAAAACGTGCTGAAGTAAAGCGATTGGCCAAAATCTTGAAGCACACACTGTTTTGTAACATTCTCAAGCGTGAGCCACAAAGGTCAGTCTGACCAAACACAGCTCCAGGTGGTTCCACTAATCCAATCCTGCTCTCTGGCACAAGGTGTGAGAATCCGAGATGCTAGCTGCTGGGCTGCTCCTCAGGATGAAACCCTAAAACAAGTCAGGTTTCAGAGACATGGAGCTTATCACATCACAGATCACTCTTTCACTTTCAGGACTTTTCCCAAAGTTTTCCTTTCACTCAGCCCCTTTTCTATCATCTTCCTGTGGCTGTTAGTATCTAATTTAATGTCCTGGTGCGGCTGCTGCCAAAGGAGGTCCATTCCAGTTTCTGTATGTCATTCTGAACACACCCTCCCCCCCTCCCTCAGCAGGTTCTTCCAGGTGCAGGATTCTTGCCCTATAGCTGCTTCTGTGCATTAATGACATTCCTGTTGCTCCTGCGTTGCTGATAAATGTCAAAACCATGCAAACACTTACATGCAATCACAAAATCTTTTCTTTATATGCAAACATGATGCACAGGAACACCTCTGCATCTATTTACTCTGAGAGAGTAGGAGTAAACAGACTGGGCTGTGTGGTCAGCTGGGGGACTGGAATGTGGCTGGGAGACTGTTTTCTTTCAAACTGCAGGAATTCACGCTTTAAATGGTTGCCCATTGTTCCCAGTCCATCCAGACCAGTGAGGCTCAACTGTCAAGTCGGTCTGATGTTATTTGTATTAAACTGCTCATCCTTCATAATAAATAACCACAGGAATTTATGGAATGTTGTGTCAACAGTGCTGGGATTTTATTAGCTGCCACATTAGAAGCAGCTGAACAAAACCGCGCTTATATGGAGGAGATGGTGAAAGTGGACTTTGGTTTCAGATAGTTTTAGCCTGTTTCAATGACAGGTGTCTGACCAATCAGAGCCCCGAAATCCGCTCACCTGGACGTGTTTCTACCTGAAGCAGATCCAAAGTACAAAACTTTATAACCCCTCTCAGTTTTGTTGCTCAGATCGGTCCGTTTCTCCAAAACAAAAATGAAAAGTAGCCATTTCAGCGAGTTTAGAGGAAACCTCCGCCTACCTTTGTGCTTCTCCATTCGCTCGTTTTACTCCTCTCATAAAATGAAGCGGTCCCCAAAAGTTTCGGAGGAAACCGGACGGCAAACTTCAGCGGAACGCAACCCGAAGCTCCCGCATTCAGCGGCGCACTGGCCGATCTGTGAGCACACTGTTGCGCTGAGACGGAACAACAGCGCTTCCTCCTCCTCCTCCTCCTCCTCTTACAGCATCCACACAGGAGGAAGCTGTCCCGTTTCTTCACGGTGGAAAGACCCTCAGACGTTCAGAGGTCTCTACTTGAAGCTGCAGCGCTTTTTATGCGTTAAACAGCTGTTTAACCAAACTAGAGCTGATTAAACACCTCAGCCTTAAAGGGATAAGATCAGAAAGGTTATGAACAATTAACATCTTATCTTTGAACGACCTCTGTTTGGAGAAATGGGGTTTATTCTGATTGGATTGATAGGCTAACTGGTAGTCTTAAGTGGGGCCAATTAAGACCCAAACTGAACTGTTCTTTAACAACTTTCTTTAAATTTATTATATACTTGAAGGTTGGCAGCAACATTTCCAACACGACTTTCAGCAACATTTAGAACGTGGTTCCCAAACTGGGGGGTGCACCACCTAGGAGGGGCGTGGTGTAATTGCAGGATGACTTACTTTTTATTTTTAAAATTTGAATGCTAGGACACTGCTAGCATAATGAACAGGTTTTTGATGGGGCCAACACAAAAACATAAAGATCTGCAGCAACACGCAGGCTAAAACATGTCATTAAAGGCATACTTTGCCACTTTTTAATCTTTTTCTTGAGCCAGTATGTAATGTCACTGCCCGATCGGTAACGGAAACCCAATCGGTTCTGCGCATGTGCGAAGTGAGTCTACATCCGCTGAAGCTTTTTACGGTAATTACGAGTCAGAGTATCTGTTAAGATGTTAACAGTAATAAGTATTTATTATAAAGTTTACAATAATAACAACGTTTCATACAATGTTGAAGAAAATAAAAAATAAAAAGGGAGTTATAGAGCAGGACGGCCCGATCCTTACTGCGCATGCGCAGAGTCGGACGGTACAGATCAGGTCTACCTGATCGGTTCTGCGCATGTGCAGAACGCGTGTACTCGCAGTGAAGTATTTTACGGTAGTTACGGTTCAGAGTATCTTTTAAGGTGTTAACAAGTATATAATACATTTTTATACATACATAATGTATTAAAATGTTTATACACGTAGGTGTCCATTGTTTAAATGGTCCGAGCAGTCGAGAAAGAGGCTAAGTTGTTGGTAAAAGCTAAGGGCTAACTGAGAGCTAACCGTCTCATTCAAAAGACTTGAATATCGCTAAGTTGGCGAAAAGAGGAAGTGACGTAGGCTTCGCGCATGCGCAGAACCGATCGTGCTACCGGGTACGGATCGGGCAGTGACATGTGCTAATATGACCCTTTACAGGGTTAATGGAATGTCACTCAGCCCCATCTGGTGCTTAGATCCAGAATACCATGATTGCAACTTCTCATTCTCTGGTCCGGTGCCCTGAAGTCTCACAAAGTCTTGCGAGGGTTAGGCTAACCCAAAGTGGCTAGCGCCGGAGTATTTTTAGCTCATGATTCCTGATTTTTTTTTCGATCTCTCCCTGCTTGAACACAGCTGATTTCTTTGAATGAGTAATGAACCACTCCAGTAGAAAGCTATGAAGGCTGAGGAGACATTTCAACAGTTAGATAAAGGTGTTTCTGAGCAAAGACAATGCTAACGTTTTTACGGCAGTGTTTTAAAACGGACAACAGGGGGTGCCAAAACAAGCAAAACTGCATAGTATTCCTTTAAGAAGATGAGAGAATAAATACTTTTTTGTAAAAATAAACCTTTACATTTTTTATTTACATTTACTCAGGGAGTTTTTCATGTTGTAAAACCCATTTTGCACAGAGGCATGTTTTGAAGTTTATGTTGAGCTGTAAAAGTGGTTAGTTTGTTTTTAAGAAAAGGTTGAAGTTAATTTTATTACAACCTGTAGTTTAATGCAGTTACTTTTACTTGTTCAAATTTCTAAGAAGGTTTGGGATGTGAAATAAACTGTAATGGAGTTCAAAAATGAGATTCGTCTGTTTGGAGTGTGTGTGTGTGTGTGTAAACGTGTAAAATCAAGGGGGGCCCAGAAGAAAATGTTTGGGAACCAGAGGAAGTTCCTGAACTTAACTTCAACTTTCACAATGTGACCTTCAGGGAACCCTTAGGAAAGGTTTCTTTAAGTTTAAACTTTGTAACCTTCAGTGAATTTTTAGGGAACACTCCCTTCCTCGAAGGTTGCATTGTAAAAGTTGATCTTTCAAGAACCTTTAGGGAATCATACCTGAAGTTTACACTTTGTACCCTTAAGAGAAACTTTAGTGAAAGTTCCCTGAAGTATATTTTGTAACCTTAAGATAATCTTTAGGAAACCATTCCCAAAAGTTTACCCGTAAACTACAGAAAACCTTTCCCTTAAATTTACATTTTGTAACATTAAGATAACCTTTAGGGAACATTCTCTGAAGTTTACCCTTTGTAACCTCAAGATAATCTTAAGGAAATGTCTTCTGAAGTTACACTCTATAACCAGGGGTGCACATAACTTGTGCACCAGTGCGCATGCGCACCAGATATCATACGTGCGTACCAGATCCCTCTGCCTGAATTCTCCTTTGCAGACTGGTGCTTTCATGGTACTGACTGTGTAGCTCACGTGGGATGGGCACTGCGAAGGAGCGCTCAGACAGTCGTGGAAGCATGTTGACACACATGTGCTGCACCCCCGCCCCACCCCTCCAGAGACAAACTCACAGAGAGGAGGTGCGCACTCAGTGACAAAATTATCTGCACTCCTGTCTATAACCTTAATGTGTAACATTGTTATACATTTTGGAATCATAGAAAACTTGGGAAACATTTCCTAAAAGTTGCTTCCTATAACTTTCAGAACAACTTTAAGGAACATTCTCAGAAGTTCCCTTAAAAGTTACTGTTTGTTGGGTAACATTTCTTTTAAAATAACCATTTTACAGGGATTTATAAAACAACTATCAAGTGAACTGATATTTAACATTTTAAATAAGAGATATTTGTTCAATGAGCCGTCTGCAACACATTTCTTGATGTTCCAACTATACCTTTAAGAAAAAAAAACATTTTCTTTTCTGTGTGAATTCCAGCATTTAGTTAATTTAGGGAAAAGGTTGAGCGATGTTGACTTTTCTCAGCTCTCATACAGACAAAACTCAGACGCTGATCTTTAAACAGCCTTTTCTTTGTCTCACGCAGCTGAAAAGTGAAGTTCCCTGCTTTAACAATCGAGCACCCCCGTGGGAGATCCGTGACCGGGTAGAGGTATGAGAGGAATTTCAAGTAACACAACACACTTTGGGAAGATGATGATAGATCCCAGTGTTTAGTACAAGGCTTTACCTGGATCCTATACTTAAACAGGGAGAGGACACACACAGATAACTTGTTATTTAATGCCGCCCAGACAGGGATAATTATGATCTGTCTCTCTGTCCAGAGCAGCTACTCGGTCTGGGGTTTGGTTGGGAAAAAAGAAGAAGAAGCCACACACAGGTGGTGACGATGTGATGTAATCTGATGCTGGTTAATGGTTTTCTTTCAAAACTGCAATGACAGAACAGGATAACTATTTCTCTGTCTGATAAGACCATAAGCACAAACATCTACTGTCAAGGCTTCATGTTGGAGATTCATACAGAAAGCGTTCCCTCAACAAGAACATAAAGTGTTTTGCAAAAAATACAGCAATATTTCAGAGATGCATCATATAGATTTCTAATTATGTCTGCAAAAGATCCCTCTAAAGCATTTCATCAAGTCGATGGAAACATGTCAAGAGTCTTGTGACCTGGAGGAGCAACAAGAAGGGAACAACAGGAAGGGAACAACAGGTAGGGAGATGGAGTTACTGGAGTGCAGAGAGCAGGTCCTATCATACCTCTATGGACTCACCCTGCAGCTCAACATGTTTTTACTACATCAGAAAACACTGAAACTCCATCTCTGTCTCTCCTCCTGGTTGCCTGAGTCCAAGTCAGGTGAAGAGAGGCTAATAGGGACTGCAAAGTCTGTAGAACCAGATCTCGAAGGAGAACAGAATCCATCTTTCCCTGCTTCCTGAAAAACTAATTGAACATGTTTTTTTATTTATTTATTTCATTGCATCAATCTACAATCACCTTGGAATTGCATTTTTCTAGTTTTAAGTATATTTCCAGCAAAATTTAAAATACTATAATAATGAACATTGTCAATGTTGTCCGTTTCACTCTGCACGGTTTCATCATAAACTATTTACAAGCAATAACACTGCCTTCTACATGAAATACATGCTTGATGTCTAAATAACCGTACTTTTATTGAAATTTTAGAAATTTTGAAATGGTTGATCCACTTCACGGCGTTTTAACTTTAAAGAGTGGTGAAAACAGGTGGGCTGCATTCCATTTTAATGGTCTGCTTGTATGCATTTTTTTTTTAACAGAAGAACCAACATACATAGCTGCAGAAATGGAGTGCATCAACACAACTTGAGCCAAGTTAGTGAGCTGATTATTTGCATTTTGATTAAAATCAGGTTTGTCAAAGTGGAAAAACTTCTTAAGTGTGCAGGATGGTGGACCTAAGGATCAGGACTGGATGTTTCAGTCATGTAATTAACCCCTTACTGTCCACACCAAGATTAAAAAACAAAAAAAAAGTTAAGCTAAATTATTATATTATAAGGGAATAATAATTATGTTTATGTAATACAATCTATAATAATAATAATAATAATAATAATAATAATAATAGGAAAATATATATTTTAAATGATAATGTAAGGTAAGGACATTTCAGTTTTTATCCAAAGTTTTTTTATTTTTATTTAGTTCAACAATTTTTTTTTCTTTTAGTGCACGCTTCAGTAAGATCTGACTTAAATGTACTCTGTTAACCTGCCAGTTAAGGGGTTAAAGATATAGTCTCTTTATGTGAAAGAGAAAATATGAGTTTGGAACAAAATGAGAGAAGAATGAATGAATGAATGAATGAATGAATGAATGAATGAATGAATGAATGAATGAATGAAGTATTTATTAATGAACAAGTGATCAAATATGGCCATGTGTCTTATAAAAGGTAAATGAGCAGAACAACTTCTGTCATCTTCTGTCCCTAATATTTTGTCAAACTTTTTTTCAAATAAAAAACTAAAAAACTTAAGAACAAACTATTTGTAGTCGTTTAAAGGGAAACTGCATTATGCTGAGTTGGATCTTGAACCTGACATTGTTTTTCCTTAAAGGCTGGATGATGTCGGGTTTTAAGCCTTGAGTGAGTGGTGTGAGTGTGAATGTGAGTCAGGCATGATGGCTCAGCATGAACTGAAAACAGGGGTGGTCTGGTCTTTTTTCATCTTGACTCTGTCTTTGTCTGCATGCCCACAGCTAAAGAACCGTCTTGTTGGGAGAATTCCATTTGTGCAGCAGAGCTATGGAGGACTCAGGTTGGTCTGAGGCTTCCTAGACTCAGACCTGGATAGTTTAGAGACACTGTGAGATATTTATATTTACTAGTAGATGAAACTTGCTGCAACTTTAAAGAAAAAAGTAACAGATATTTGGATTTTGAGTCAAAGGTGCGACTCATCGTCGGTCCTGCTGCTTAGTGAAACACAAAGGGCATTCCTCGTCAGTGAATCAGAGGACAAAGGTCACCGACTCAGCTCCAAATGAACACTGAACCCTCTTTGATTTGGAGCTCTTTCTCATGTTTGCACTCATCCAGAGACACAATATTCACCTTCTCAATCCCTTAAAAAGAGACCTCCCATCTGCATTGGTATTTTCTTCTAATCTGTTCCAAACCAAGCTCTTTCTCTCGCCCTTACGTCTGGGACTTTCCAAAAGAGAGAAGAACCCACTGACTCTGCAGCACCTCCCAGATTTTCTAATAACATTTTTAGATCAAGAATGCAGAGGGCACTGGCTTCAGACACCTTGTGAAGACTGAGCTTCTTCACTTGCACCACAGTGATGTGTGCACCTGACTAAACGCCATGCTCTCCAGGTTGACGTATGTGGAGGGAGTGAAGTCACAGTACAATAATATTGTTTTAGGTTCATGTGTGATCAGGTAAACAGCAGCCTCTAAGGAAAACAAACAGCACCTCTTCAGATTTCAAAGCGCTGCAGGTCAGGCCTGAGAACACGAGATGTCTTCATCAACTCTGCAGAAAATGAGGGGCTTGGCAAATTTCCTGCAGTGTGACAGATAATTCCACTTACCTTTAGAAAATTAAGTTATTAATGTTAAGTATATAGGATAATATGGGTTAATAATGTAAAATTAAAATATTGTTGCTACTTTAGAGGGGAAGAAATGTCTATTGGATAACAAGATTTCTTTGAATGCTTTAATTTTTTTGCAACAACTCATCCTGCAAAGACAGTTTGTTTCTGTACTGGCGCAGAAACCTTGTGCAAAAACAGATGCATTCTCACATTATTTCTACTTGAACTGAGTGCATTTCCCCCCTAAATAAATGCTGCAAACATGCATTCTCTTGTGGTGCAACATCGCCCCCTACAGGTACAAATGTAGAAGTGCTTTAAATGTTTTAAATGCAGCTGCAAAAATTAATATTCAAGTTGAATTGGCTTAAGCTCAAAATATTTGTTTTATTCTAAATAATAAAGCTCATGTCTCATTGTTGTCATTGTGAAACCAGTGTCAGCTTT
Source organism: Callopanchax toddi (assembly GCA_006937965.1). Lineage (NCBI taxonomy): Eukaryota > Metazoa > Chordata > Actinopteri > Cyprinodontiformes > Nothobranchiidae > Callopanchax > Callopanchax toddi. The sequence continues at coordinate 353,099 of SSNR01000340.1, forward strand.
CAAATCCCTGTCTCTTGCTGCACAACATAAAAGGTTGCAGGCATATTTGTTGATTCATATTCATTTCTTGTCCAATCTTGCATGTATGCAAATAGTACATCTGTTTGAGAACTTTGAAACAAGCCAACAGCAAGATCCCATCAGCCTATGAATCACCAGCTGCTCCAAAGACACAGAAAGAAACACATCTTGTCTCTTCGCCCCTCTACTTCACACAACTGCATATTCCACTGTGGCTCAGCAGCTGGTGTTACTCTGACAAGTGTCATCTCAGACTAAGATAGGTGAGCTCTCACTGAGAGATCATCCGCTGCAGAGCACTTTCACAAGAGTCTCTTGAAATGAAAAATATTGAAGACTTTGCTTAAAAATACTCATTGAATTTATTATATAACTTTCTTTACTTTGTGCAACGTCTGATTTATACATTTTCCAAAAGTTATAAATAGTTATTTATGCTTTCTTAAGGGCTGTGAAATAATCTCTTTAAATATTAGATGCCCTGTTAGCTCACTTTCAATCCAGTTCATGCACTGGATCATAGATTGAGAAATGTTATTTTAACGTTTTGTTTATTTATTGAATTTAAAAAAATAATTGTGCATTTTTCAAGCAAAAAAACAAACAAACACTTTTCTGCACTTTTGCACTTTTTTGAGGCACCCTAATGACTATCATTAATAAAACAACTATAATGATAATTGTTTTAAAATTATGTAATTACATAACTATATAACATTAATAAAGAAATAAAATTGGCTTTTTAGACCTGTAGATCCTCCACCAGAGGGCAGCAGACATGTACAGGACTGGATGAAAGTACTAATACTGATACTCCATAAGTGGTTTGATGCTAATATTAGCAACATTAATCCATAAGATTATATTTTTTTCTTAGATTCGAGTTTATTTTGATGTTTAAATAATTCATATGTTGGTTTTTAACAATAACCCATTCTTCTGGAGATGGTCAGATATAAGGACTGGACTAAATGTGAAAAAGTAGTCAACAATATCCAAATAATAATTTGTAAAACTTCCAGAAAACATGTTGAAACTCAAACAACAAAAACAAAACAAAGTAAGACAAAACACAATCTATGTGTGACCATTTATTTTATTTTTAATGTGTGGGTCCTTGACCTAAAATTTATTTATTAAAGCCACACTCTGGATTATTTCAGCAAGAGAGCAGTTTTTGAATCTAGCGTCCAAAGGCTCCTCCTCAAAACATCTCGACACGCGCGTCCGGTCGCGTGTGCGCGCGTGCACATGGCGCATATACTTCGGGCATAAGCTGTACAGCTCAATGTGTAGGGTTTAATCACTCACAGTTCACAATCTTATTCCAACAATACTACGAGGGTCTGATGAGCCCTCTCTGTCCCTGCTGCTTCTGATATTAGCTCTGTTAGCAGCGAGCTGCTGCTGGACTCTGAAGCTGAACTTGACTCGGCCCTGGATGAACTTTCTGACCAAAATAAACTCGTAATCCTGTCAAACCTTGCCATTCTGTGAGGTGAAAGGTTTAAAAATAAAAATAAATCCGTCTTTAGCTGGAGAATGGGTAGGTTTTTAGTAGAAATGAGCTGTGAGTCCTCAGTGAACGAGACAGTAAACAGAGAAACACACGGAGCATCCTGTACGACAGCGCCCCCTACTGGTACAGGTTTGGTCGATGCGCGTGCATGTTGAGAGAATGCAGACATTTGAATTTCATTGGCTGAAAAATGTCAGCGGCAAGAAATAATGGAAAGGGGTCTCTAGGAGGAAGGAGGGTCTTCATCAGAATGACAGATGTTGTGGAATTCAACCCATAGATCATAGTTTAGACCTGAAATATCATTTAAAACATTTAGAAAACTTTGATACATAGAAAAATAATCCAGAGAGCCGCTTTAATGTCGCATTTTAAAAATACGTTATTGTAGCTCTGTACCTTTAAGAGGAGACTATTTCCAGTACGCATGCGCAGGTTCTGTTTAGTTTTCTCCAAACTGAGGAACCGTCTACTGTCGCTGCGCTAGCAAACCCATCGCCGCCTGTTGTTGTTCGTGTTTTGGGAGAAACGAGACTTTTCCCTGCAAGAGTACTAAGAAGATAAGACCGAACCGTGGTGTCTGTGAAAGCTTTGCCCGAGGGACGCTTAAACCGCCGTGGAAACCAGCCAACAATAGTTAAAGTGTTTGTTCGGTGCCCCCCCGAGTCAGTAAGGCTCCAGCTCTCACATCACCCCACCACCACATCCATGTTGACTGCGGCAGCCTGCTCCCTGAGTCCGGGGCTTCAAACGCCGCGACCTCTTTGTTTGTGTGTGGTCACGATCCGGTTAAACCACGGCAGGTCGTTGTAACGACCATCGTATGCTCCAGTGTACATCCTAGTCAATGTGAAAGACTGTTAACGCATTAAAATGGCTGCTGAAGTGGCATTTGGAAGAGAATGGTCTTAACTCAACGCAGCAAGTTTATATTACACAGCCGAGGCCGAGCTTCATATAAGCTACTTTGGCTAGCAAATGATGGATTAGCTGCTCGAGAAGCTTTGATTGATGTTCGGATGTTTAGGAAGGTCCTTCCAACAGGAGGTAGGCTGAAGGGGATTCCTCCTACTTCACATCTATGCATGCGGTTAACCCACAAGCTTTAGAGATAACAGCAATTGCTATTTCAGCAACCATTTTCTTTAACGCTTTGTAATCAGACTAAGCCTTAATTTAAACATGCCTAACTCTAAAAGAATATGCAGGACATCATGTTTATAACGGAAATCATCTGAGTCGCCGAGGCTTGCTCCCAAAGTGGATCTCAAGGCCCCGGTTTTCTGCTCAGCTCGGGTCGAACTGGAAATCAAAAGCAAAAAGCAAAACAAACGATGGATCCTGGGGGGGAAAGTAAGACTAAAGTCCCATGTTTTGGACCTAAGCTAACTACCAGCAGCGATCCGAGGGGAATCAACAAATACTTGGTGGTGTGTGTTTTGTTTTCCTTCGTACTGATCACTCAAGCCTCACCGGCGAAATCCTGTGACAAGAACTGTCTTTCGGGGAAATGTGTCAACGGCTCCTGCGTGTGTGACCGAGGATGGGTTGGAGATCTGTGTCAGCACTGCCAGGGGAGGTTCAAGTAAGTGTCCTGAATCATCTACTCCCACTGAGGCTGAAATCTGGGGAAAAAAAATCTATCTAAAAATGATGTGAGTCAGTCGCGTTAGCATCCAATGTGACCCTGATGTTTTCCTTTCAGTGAACAAAAAGGGACTTGAACTCAAGTCCCACCTTAGTCACAAAACAAAGACTTGTTAATTAACTCGATTTCATCCTCTAAAGGCTGTTGACCTAATCTCACCCTGTAGTGATTCATGATTTGACCTGGGTATAACTTCTAACTTGACTCTGACTCGCCTCTAAAGACACTGCTTGACTTGGACTTGTCCTCTAAAGACTCTTGACTTGGACTCGCCCTCTAAGACTCTTCACTTGACTTAGACTTGTCTTCTAAAGACTAGTCACTGGACCTGGACTTGCACTGATAAGACTCTGGGCTTGACTTGAAATTGCCATCTAAAGACTCTTTGACTTGACTTGGACTCACCTTCACAAGACTCTTGACTTGTCTTCACCTTTTAAAGACTTTTGACTTGGACTCGCCCTCTAAAAACTCTTCACTTGACTTGGGCTTGTCCTCTAAAGACTCTTGACTTGACTTGGACTCATCCTCTAAAGACTCTTGACTTGGATTCGTCCTCTAAAGACTCTTGACTTGGACTCATCTTCTGAAGACTTTTGACTTGACTTGGACTTGTCCTCTAAAGACTCTTGACTTGGATTCGTCCTCTAAAGACTCTTGACTTGGACTCATCTTCTAAAGACTCGACTTGACTTGAACTTGTCCTCTAAAGACTCATGACTTGACTTGGATTCATCTTCTAAAGACTCATGACTTGACTTGGACTTGTCCTCTGAAGACTCTGGACTTGACTTGGACTTGCCCTCTAAAGTTGCATGACTTGACTTTCCCTTTAAAGACCTGTTCCTAGACCTACACTTTCCCTGTAAAAATCATGATTTGACTTGAACTAACCCTCTTTAGACTCTTGACTTGCCCTCTAAAGACCTGTGACTTGACTTGGACTTTTGCAAAAATAACTTGTCATACACAACTGTGCGTTTAGGGAAATGTGCGGTGTGGATTTCACAAGAAAGACAAAAACATTTTTCCAAAACCTTCCATGCTTCTTTTCATTTTTGTGAAAAAGTTGAGACTCGCCTCAAAGTTTTTGTCTTTTCAAGTAGCATCACAACAGAACCCAACAAAGCATCAAGTGGTTACTTACATTTTATATTTGTCTTTGTTTTTTAGAGTGTGGCTGGCCAGCTTTTGGGACACTTTTAATACCTTTTTAAAAAGATGTTTGCACAGTTTACTGCACTAGCTGTGCATGTCATAGTTATTTTTATATGCAAGTGGGTATTTTGTTGGATGAGTTAAGAATATTTTTTTATTCTGGGCAACAAAACACCATAGAACACCTACAAGTAATGTAGGTCAGGGCTCATTGGTTACATTCTATTCCTTCGTTTTGGAGTTTCTTTTGTACATAACAACAAACTGCACATTTTCTTCATGAAGTAAAAAAACAATCTGCTTTATAATGAGAGCTCCTGCACAAATAGAGGAAGTGTTGTTTAGCTTATTCTACACAAGAGCGCCTATTCCAGACCTCTGTGTTTACTGGCATATTGACTCAAAAGTTCTACAGTATTTGCAAAGATTCTCAATAAAATCCCCAAATAAATAAATCATTTTGCTTTCATGACAACAGAGAGCCCACGGTGGCTTTGAGAAAACATCTGTAATCCACCTGATTTTACATAAACCCTTCCTCTCTCAAGGTAATGCTGTTATTGGTTTATTCTTCAGTTTTATGAAATGTGTGTGAAGATTTGTACAGGAAGCCCCAAATGTAACGACAGAATGAATAAAAACATGTAATAACAGCAGTGTTCAGTGCTAAGGTCGCAGAGGCACAGAGGTAACTTTTTCTCCGTGTGTGTCTCTGAGCTTTGGTGTGTTGTGAAATAGAATCCCATCAGCGAGAGACGGAGCTGTTCAACCATGATGAGAAATGAAATTTAAACTCCTGGCGTACGCCTTTGTAGCTCAGATCTTAGCTGTGTGGAAATTCAATCTTGAGTTATTTATTTATAGTATACATTGATTGAGCCATAATGTAGTAAAACGCACACGGATGTAAAGCTCAACATAAAAAAATGAATCTATTTTTGTGCTATTAACACCACATCCCCTCTAACCAGGTGGCTAATTTGTAGTATAGGTTGTGGTAAAAACAAAAAACTAGACTTAAAATAGAAAACACTTTAAAGTCTTCTTTTATGTTTTTAGCTTCAACTCAAGACTAAATGTTATCACTTGCATACCTTCAGATATTAATGCAGCCACAACCTGTTTTAAGTCCATAACTCTGTCATCTTCTGTTGGGTGAACAACGTCAAGTTATAAATCAAGGACATTAAAAACATGGCCTCTTCTGCTTTTCTTGGATCAACCTTTGAGATCTTGTATTTGTGATTTAAGGACAAAATAACCATTCTCTCTTTGGTTTTATTACATATTATATCTAACAGATACTAGCTGTTTTGACTCCCAGACAAGTTCTAAGAAATGAAATAATTCTAGCACCTGGATGGAAGTTAATAAATTAACTATAAATATAAACACTTGTAGTCAATATGAAACACTTTATGTGGTATTTTGCTTGAATAGGCTTTATGCACAGAGTACTTAGTAGAACTTCCGGTTTAAAATTAACTCGCGGGACCATTTCCGGTTCCATTTGAAACGTGAAGATTTCCAGAGTTAGAGTGCATTTCCAGCTAAAGATATTGTTTATAATCAAAACGAGTAATAGTATAGTATAGTACAGAATGATATATATATTATAGCACTAAGAAATGAAGCCATCATATAAGTATCAGCGGACGGGAAGCCTCGACAGCTGAACACTGCTGTGTTCCGTTGTGTACCGCATCAGCTGAATATAATTCATCAGTCCGTTTCCACACATTTCCACTGAATAAATAACTACAAAAAGGAAGGATTGTGAACTTAAGAAGAGAAAACGTGATCATTTCTAACCACACCGTGTCTGCAGTCGACACTTTGCAGCACAGTAGTCAAAGAGCCGAGTGGAGGAGGCTAAAGGAGGAGGCGCGGCACCGTTCGTGTGTTATTTCACTGGAACAACTACTGTATTCT
>SSNR01000340.1:359386-386941 GCA_006937965.1 Callopanchax toddi
ATTTCACTGGAACAACTACTGTATTCTTTTGGTGAATGAAGACTTGGTGTTTGATAACGTACAGCTAGACCAGAGAAAGTTGAAAGTTGGGAAGCAGTTGGAGCCCACGATCACGGCTATATAGATTTGTCTCACTGTTTTTTGATGATGGAAGCTACGAGCTAACGCTGTTAGCTTACCTTCAATTTCATGAATAAAGCTGGTTATATACAGCTTAAAGTCCTTCACCCGCTTGCTCACAGACGTCTCTGTGTGTTTTTCAAAAATCCGGTGGACATCGTCTACCGTGATGCGTGGCAGGTCTTGAAGAAAACGGGTAAAAAAAATCAATTTTGTCCAGTTTGTGTGGGAACAGCGTTGAACCGGAAGGGAGGGGCAGAGTCTATCACAACCAGGAAGTGACTGTGCATAAACCCCATTGAAAGCAGATATGATTTTCCCCCAACAGACTGATGATGGTTTTATCTTCTGGTTGCTTGGTTCTAATCTTGAAAACTAATTTTAGTTTTTATGTTTATTATCTTTTATCATGAGAACTGAATGTGCTGTGTGATGCTCACATCTTTAATTTAACTTTGAAAAACATCATTTTCACTATGTTTAAATTATTACATGTTAATGTTTCTAAATGAAATTCACATTTTTTCTGTTCAAGTTTACAGAATAATTCTGTAATGTTGAAGTTCAGCTTTTCTCTTTTCAGTGTGCTGTTTTAGAATGCTATTCTTTAATTTCCCTCACATGATGTTGGATGTTCTGGTCAACCATCTGATAGATCACACTTTAGTCCCTTTATTCTATTAAAGCATGCAATACTGAACTTATTAGAAAATACCAAAAAAGAATATAAATATAGGGATATATTAATAAAAAGCTTTCAATGTTATCTCATTATTTTTATTTCTTTGATTATTTTATAACAATTTTTAAAACCCTGATTAGGTAAAAAAACAAAAATATGAAACTGTTTTATTGCATTTTTTCTTGTTGTGGACATTAAAGGGTTAAAAATAAACCGATAGCACAAGTTGACTCACTGAGTGTTTAATAGGTTATAGATAAGCTAAAAAATATGACCGACTTGTTAGTTTCGCACTCAAAGATTAACGGTTATGTGAGCAATTAAAGAAAGAAAAAAAAAAACCAAGGGGTTATGTGAGCAATTAAAGAAAGAAAAAAAAAACAAGGTAATAAATTAGGGTTCTCAATGTGTGGGAACCCAAAATAGAAATAGAAAGGTTTCATCACTGGATTAAAGCTGATTTGTAGTGACCCCTTTCCTTGAAGGCTACAAATGAACCTAAACACCTAAATACTCCATGTCCTCTCGCTGACATTTTTCTGTTAAAAGCCATTTGAATAATAGTTTTGTTTTAATGTTCCAGACTGACGGAGCCCTCAGGATACCTCACAGATGGACCCATCAACTACAAGTACAAAACAAAGTGCACCTGGCTCATTGAAGCCTAGTGAGTACCTATCGAAGCAGTTTCATCAAACACACACACGCTGCTTAAACGACAGAATGCACCTCTATCATTTTGAAGGCTTAACGTCTTTATTTACTGAACGCTGTGTTACTGCTGCTCTTTCATAAGTGTTAATATCCTGTGGCAGGAAAAATGACATCACAATTTCAGCCATCATTTAGAAACCTTTTTTGTCACGATGGCCGTTTTTATATCTTATGTTTGTAAATCAAGAATACTTCTGTGGATTTAGAGTATTTTACAACTTCTATTTTTAATACATTCCCTCATTAAGGTTTATTTAAGAAAATAGCTAAAAGTTAAAGTGGTTCTTTTAAGCCTTTTATTTCTCCACCTCTGAAGAAGCCAGAAACATGAAATAAAAAACCAAATCAGATTAGAATTTTTTGTTTAAATCATTGACTTTGCCTTCATATTTATCAGCAATAACAATATAGTTTGTGTGCTTTGAGAATGTGCGTCACAATTGGCTTTAAATGTAAAAGCACCATTAATGTTTGCATCCTGCTTTGATTTAAAGTTTTAAATGTTCATGAAACAGTGTTTCTTTTTTTATTCACTCCTCAGTCCAAATGCTGTCCTGCGGTTGCGGTTCAACCACTTTGCTACAGAATGTAGTTGGGACCACATGTATATCTATGATGGAGACTCAGTTTATGCTCCTCTGGTTGCCGTTTTCAGGTGAGAAACTTAAAAGTACCCGTCTTTTCTTTAAGTCGTAGACGGTAAACTACAGTTCAGCTTGAGCTTACATCACCAGTGTGATCATGTATAGATGATGTTTGAAAGTTTTAGTAAAGTTTTGTTGATGCATTTTGTGCGTTTTTCTACAGCGGCCTCATCGTACCGGAGGTACGAGGTAATGAGACAGTTCCTGAGGTGGAGACAACTTCAGGCTTTGCACTACTACACTTTTTCAGTGACGCTGCCTATAATCTGACAGGATTTGAAATATTCTACTCGTGAGTATCTTAGAAAAAACTTCACATGAATTTGTGAACGAAAACAAAATGTGATGTTGAGTTTTTGCTGTTGGTTAAAAGTGAAGCCTTGTTGTTGTTTTTTTGTAGTTTTTGCGACAATTTAAAACATTTTTAAAATTTTCTTACTGATTTAAATTCTGCATCAAGACCCAATTCTTAATTATGACCCATGCACACTTTGTGACGGATCATCCAGACTTTTCTCCATATGGTTCTAATCCAGACATCCACTCATATGTATACTGACTCCCTGCTTGGACATCTGAGCTTCCATAGCAGCTTTCCTCTGTTTTATTGCAGCAAAGTCTGACCATGTTATTTTCGTGTAACTGATCAATATTTTAATGGTTTAATTAGCTAGTATCTAGATGTGAATTAAACTGTTTGTGTTTTCAGAATGTTGCTAAAATATTTCTTTGACTCTTTTTCTAAGTAGGCCTGACGTTAGGCATTTTTAATGGTAGCCTATTGATTCTAGTATAATAAAAGTAATATTTATGTTTATTTTTTGATGCACTTAACAGAGGAGTATTACTCTAATTGTATTGCAAACTTTGCTAAATTAGTACCACTAAACAGCATAGCCCCTCCCAATTAAACCTTAGTGGTTTCAAGACAAAGCCTATTGGTGAAGAAAGTATGTATTTCTAAAAGTTTTCATTCAAAATATACAACTATATAAGGAAATCCAAAAAAGGGTTTCAAATAAAGGCAACTGGACTTAAAGCTACTTGGATGAGCAGTGAAACGTCTTCAAAGAACCAAATAAGTCCAGTTGCCTTTATTTAAAACCCTTTATTGGATTATCATGATCTGGATGACTGAGAACCTTCACCAGCATATATAAGGAAAGAAATCTAGTAAAGTGAACTCAGATCATAATAAACAATCTAGTGCCCTTGGTGCTCTTTTTTTGACGACAGCACTCCCTGTGGTTTTTTTTTGGGCTGAAGTGGAGAAATACATGCTGTATTTGCATTTCAGGATCAACTCTTGTCCCAATAACTGCTCCGGCCATGGGAAGTGCACCCCGGGGAACTCTGCTGCTAGCAGAGTGTACTGTGAGTGTGACAAGTACTGGAAAGGCGAGGCCTGCGACATCCCTTACTGCAGGAACAACTGCGGGAGCCCCGACCACGGCTACTGCGACCTCACCGGCGAGAAGCTGTGTGTCTGCAATGACAGCTGGCAAGGTAGGAGCCAGCTTTTTCTTTCTTTCTCTTTTCTAGAGCTAAAAGATTCTGATATTTCTAAGGCAGCTGCTATAGAAACCATATATTAAAAAAGGCATTTTCAGCAGATCTGATGGGTAAAAATACACCGACAGGTCAAGTAAAAAATACTGTTTGGAAGAAAGAAAGAAAAAGCAGGTTGGAGGAACAAAGTGCAAGATACATTCAGCAGTCAAGTGTTAACTTGTTTGCAGTAACAACAACAACAACAACAACAAGTAACAAGTAACTTGTTTGCAGAAAAGGAGGAATCTATTCAATATTTAACAGGTAGTTATAATGTTATGGTTGACTGTTTGTGCAAAAAGCACACAGGCTAGACTTGTGCACTGCTTGCAGCATGCCTCTGTAGTCATTCATTACAAAAACATGGCCTCTCCCTGGTTGTCTGATGATAATGTCGGAGGATGTAATGAAGAGTGTGTTATCAGACAAGCTGGAACATCTGCGTTGTGTTATGTCACGCTGCAATACTGACTGGTGATGTGTCAATAAGTTTGGGTTCTCCAGCTGGAGGAAACAAATGCATGATGAAACTTGACAGAACTCTGAGCAGAGGCATGCAGTTTTTCCTCTTTATTATTGTCATTTTTCCAAGTGTTTTTGTGAGAAAGGCATGCCTGATCATAAAATAAAACGCAAGCATCAGCTGCTTGATTTAAAATGGTTCATATCGAGATAACTGCAGCATTGCATAGTTTTTTATCTTTAAATACCAGTAATGTCTTCACTTCTTGTTCCTACAGGTCCAGATTGCTCCCTAACTGTACCTTCAACTGAGTCCTTCTGGGTCCTGCCCAGCGTCAAGCCCTTTGGAACCTCCCTCGCCAGAGCGTCCCACAAGGCCGTGGTGCAGGAAAAAGTCATGTGGGTGGTGGGCGGATACACTTTTAACTACAGCTCGTTCCAGATGATTCTCAAGTAAGTCACATTTTATCTGCATAGTGTACTGTAATCATGCTTTCTGGTTTATATTGATGCAGTGATAAACGTAAGTAGCTAATCTGAGATAGCATTGCTTTATTTAGAAGAGCCAGTTATAAAAAAAACAAGAAAATCCTAATTTTGCAGTCAGAAGTTATAAGAGAGCATGAAAGTTTTCCTGTGTTTGGGGTTCAATTAGCAGAAGACAGAGGAACCAGCAGACAGATGCAGGAAGCCGACTCTGTTTGATGTGCTACATAATCAAACAGAACCAGCTGCTACCATCGTCTGGTTTGAACAAGAAATTTCTCAACTCGCTTTTCAGAATCAAACAGTTGCTGATTTGTGAGGGACTTTTATGTGTAAAACACCCTATTAGTGTCAGAAAATTTGTACACTTAAAGCGGCTCTCTGGATTATTTTTCTCTGTATCAAAGTTTTCTAAATGTTTTAAATGATATTTCAGGTCTAAACTATGATCTATGGGTTGAGTTCCACAACATCTGTCATTCTGATGAAGACCCTCCTTCCTCCTAGAGCCCCCTTTCCATTATTTCTTGCCGCCGACATTTTTTAGCCAATGAAATTCAAATTTCTGCATTCTCTCAACATGCACGCGCATCGACCAAACCTGTACCAGTAGGGGGCGCTGTCGTACAGGACGCTCCGTGTGTTTCTCTGCCGTCTCAGCCGTTCACTGAGGACTCACAGCTCATTTCTACTAAAAACCTACCCATTCTCCAGCTAAAGACGGATTTATTTTTATTTTTAAACCTTTCACCTCACAGAATGGCAAGACTTGACAGGGTTACGCGTTTATTTTGGTCAGAAAGTTAATCCAGGGCCGAGTCAAGTTCAGCTTCAGAGTCCAGCAGCAGCTCTCTGCTAACAGAGCTAATATCGGAAGCAGCAGGGACAGAAGAGGGCTCATCAGACCCTCGTAGTATTGTTGGAATAAGATTGTGATCTGTGAGTGATTAAACCCTACACATTGAGCTGTACAGCTTATGCCTGAAGTATATGCGCCGTGTGCACGCGCGCACACGCGACCGGACGCGCGTGTTGAGATGTTTTGAGGAGGAGCCTTTGGACGTTAGATTAAAAAACTGCTCTTTTGATGAAATCCTCCAGATTGCTGCTTTAACTATTTACAAGGTGAGAGGATTAAACACATTGTAGCAATAAGTGGAATTTGAATGAAAACTAAAGGCCGGTTCACACAGCAGGATTTTTAACCCGATTTTTGCCCCAATTCTCCTCCTCCGACAATCTTAAAGATTCGCCTGTTCGTTAAAGATAATCTTATCAGATCATCCTCTCGTGTGTGGTGGGTTAAGAGTGCTCTGGTCCACTTGGAATGCCGTCAGAACCACTCCGATTGCAAATCTGTGAAATCGAACATGTTGGACTGTCTAGACCCGATATCGCAGAGTGTGTGGCGTCCCCCGAGAATCTGCCTGTGGAGATTGACGTGTAGCCAATCAGAGAGCGAGTTGACAGACTCCGCTGCGCGGAGCGAAATTACCGTATTTGCCCGAATATAGGACGACCCTGATTATAAGACGACCCCCATTTTTCAAGACTGATCTTCAGAAAAAAGAATAAATTCACTTTATAAAGAAACTATTTTTTATTAAATTTTGAGAAAATAATTTATATGGTACCTTAATTATAGACTGCTTTAATATTTGCTTATTAATCAGACAGGAACTAAAGTTCTATGTGACAACAGATTTCAGTCAATTGGGAAAAAAAAGAGAAAAAAGAAGCTCTCTCTTCCTCACTCTGGCTGTGTGGGCCCTCCCTCCTCCCTCTCTTCTTCTCTCTCTCACTGAGACTGTGTGTGTGTGTGCGCGCGCAGCTTCAGAACCGGGTCCTGTGGACGTCAGGCAGCGCTGGATTCTCAGGTGTTTTTCAGGCTTGAGGATGAATGCGTGTGTGAATAGAGTGACGCGCTCACCTGTACAGAGCTCACGCTGAAGACACTGCAGCTGCAGCGGGTCCCACAGAAGGTGTCGGCTCCATACGTAATAAACAGAACCGGACCGAACCAAAAACCCAAACTAGTCTGAAAACGCCAGAAGTTGATCTGGCTGGAGCTGGACTTTGACATCAGGTGTTTTAATCCTCAATAGACCTGTAACTTTGAGGTGGAGCGGACATCTGGGACCGCTCGCGGTCTAAGAGCTGCTTCCTGTTGGCGGCGCTTCTGCCGTTTGAACATAAAGCATGCGCCCCCTGCTGGGGCGCGATAGTAAGACGACCCCCCCTTTTCAAAATTATTTTTAATGAAAAAAACCTCGTCTTATATGCGAGCAAATACGGTAATCTCTCATCAAAACAACTGCTCAGATTTTTTAAAACTGTCACAAGTTAATTTTCCTCATCTCGCCTTCCTCCCCTTATCCGGGTCGCGGGGGCAGCCGGGCATCCCAGACCATCCTCTTCCCGGTCAAGTCCACCTGCTCCTCAGCTGGGACGCCCAGGTGTTCCCCGGTCAACCTGGAGATGTATTTCCTCCAGATTGTCCTGGGTCGACCCGGGGCCCTCCTGCCGGCAGGACATGCCCAAACACCTCCCGTTCATTGTTTTTTTTTTTTTCATTCATTCGTTCATTGTTTTTAATAAAAATAAAAGCTTTCACGTTTGTTTACTCCAAAGTCATGTTTGATCTTGTGAAGTTCTGGGAGATTTCACGTCTGATCTGGAAATGTTTGTGTGTAAAATCGGTTCGTGTGTGATCCCAGCACACACTGTAGGATTAGAACGGTCAGTCTCTGCGATATTTAAAGGAAAATTTCTCGCCACGTGTGTGGTCTCTTATGATTTAAAATCGGCCGACAATTTGAAAATCCTGCCGTGTGAACCAGCCTTTAGGCAATAAACGGAGATTTTCCAAACTGATGCCTTTTTCAGGTGAGTGTTCATCATCAGGTGGGAAAATTCTGATGCTCCAACACGAATCTTGTACAAATGTTGATGTGACCAGGTGTTCTTGTGGTTTTTTTGTTGTTGTTGCACAAATGACTACAAACTGCAAAGTGTGTGTGCGCGCCGCACTGTGCAGAGGCAGCAGCTTAACAAAAGCTATGTTTGAGGCAGGGGAAACCAAAGTGTTGCCCCGAGGCGTGGCAGGCACCGCTATCATTTCTTGGCTTTAATTAATTCAGCAGACCATGTAGGAAACATACAGTGGTGTGTTTTTATAAATATCTTCTGGAATGTGTGTAACTGCAATGGGTTTATTTTTCCTGTATTCTGCAGCTACAACCTGGAGAGTGGAGTTTGGAACACGGTGCCCATCAGTAGCGGCCCTGTGCCAAGATACGGCCACTCACTTTCTGCCTGCCAGGTACACACGGCGGCACACAGATATACAGAGTGTTAAAATACTGCAGCTTTGAGTCACCAAGGAATATTAAAAGAAGGAAAAAAGCAATGTCACAAAACGGGAAGCTTTGCACAGTTTGAAGAGGAAATTGGTAATTTCCTCTATAAACACTCGATTTTTGAGGAGTGAAGATTATCTCGTCTCTGAATAATCTGCTTTTAAGGAAAATAGCAGTTTGAGTAATTGCTAAACTGGCGGTTCTTGGGCCACATGTGGCCCACATGTTTATTCCTTCCGTCTCAAGAAGCATTAAAATATTAATAGAGTTCATCTCTCCCACACTCGCTCACTTTAGATGCTGAAACACAGCAGTGGAAGGACGTGCAGCTAAGCTCTTCAAAGCATTGCTGTTACTACCTCCCCAGTGAGCAATAAACATATTTGATTGAGTAAAGCTGTAACCCTCAATTAGTTCTGGATATCTCCAGCTAAATGTGGATGAAGGTCTTATATTGTGGGTTGTGTGATCATGTAGGTGTGGCTGGTTAGCTGACGGAGATGAGAGAAACGCCAGAGATTCTAAGATCAGGACCTAATTAATTTTTTCTGTGATTACGTTTAGACATCTGTTCAAAAATACTCATATTTTAGTCTTATAGAATCTGAACTCTTACTTTGATGAATCAGTTGTGTTTTTTCTCAGCATGTGACAGCCTTCCTCTGTGCTCGTTTAAATCAGTCCAGTAACACAGTACTCCTCCCCTCCTCAGGATGATATCTATATGTTCGGTGGGAAACTCGAGGCCAGCTGGGGGAACGTGACGGATGAGCTGTGGGCGTTCAACGTACCCAGTCGGACGTGGCAGCTGAAAACCCCCGTCGTCGGCTCGCCGGCTCAAGCTCAGATTTACGCCGTAGAGGGACACACGGCCCACTGCGTCCAGCTGAGCAGCGGCGAGACCGTCATGCTGGTCATCTTTGGCTACTCCCCCATCTATAGCTACATCAGCAACGTTCAGGAGTACAACCTGAGTGAGTGTGCAGACATCTCTCATTTGTTCAGTGGAATTTTTTCAGAAAATACAGAAGAAACTGTTCAGATCCAACATTTTATGGTTAATTTCATACGAATGTTTGAATACAACCTGAAAAAACAAGACAAATTAATTAATAAAAAAGATTGACGATAGTGCCGTTTTCATGGATTTCTTTCAAATTTATCTTTACTTACAAAATCTTTACTTTTTGCCAACCATGCATCACTTATTCAGTATTTCTAGTGACACCTTGAACCTCATTTTATTCACATTAGACTAATGCCTAAAAAAATAATCATGATGCATATCTTCTTCCTAATATAATTTAAGAAATGACTAATGGAATTAAAATTTCAAACAAAAAGAGATTTTTCTTGCTTGTCAAATGTCTCCATGTAGAGTCCACCGTCTGGTTAGTGCCTGAAACAAAAGGTGCCATTCCTCAGGGAGGTTACGGCCACACCAGCACCTACGACAGCGCCGGCGGGAGCATCTACGTCCACGGGGGCTACAAAGCTCTGCCGGCCAACAAATACGGCCTCGTTGACGACCTCTACCGATACGACGTTAACACGAGGACGTGGTAAATCACCATCGGTTGTGCTGTACAGGTTGTGTGCGGTGCTTCGTGGCTTCTTGTCACAGCTGTCCCTGACACACTTATGCTAATTTACCAGGTTCATTCTGAAGGAAAGCAGCTTTCCACGGTACTTACATTCAGCCGCGCTCCTCAGTGGCACTCTGCTCGTCTTTGGTGGCAACACGCACAACGACACGTCCCTCAGCAACGGAGCCAAGTGTTTTTCTGCTGATTTCCTCGCCTACGATATTGGTAGTGTATAAATAATAAAAATGTTTGTGTCCATTATTAGTACCTAATATCAGGATGTTTTCTGTTAGATTATTTTAGATTTTATTTTTAAAAAAGGGTTAAAATTTAGTTAACCAACTATAAACCAAGGAATTCATCAAGATATTGAAGTTTATGTTATTTTTTATTCTTCAATAATATCATTTTTATCAAATTTTCTTAAGACAATCACAAATTTTGACATAAAAAATTTAAATTACATGTAAACATCAGCTGCTTTCTTGTGTGTTTTTTTTCTTCTCAGCCTGTGATGAGTGGAGGGTCCTACCCAAGCCAGACCTTCACAGGGACGTTAATCGCTTCGGTCACTCAGCTGTCGTTAGCAATGGGTAAGTCTATCATCTCCTTCCATTAAATTAATTAACACCCCCCAATTATTTATTGTCAGGTTCTTTTGTTCAGACTTGTAAAAAACTATTAGGACTTATTCATGTTGTGAGCCTTCAAAGTTCCAACCACGAGAATTAAATCCTTTTTTAGAAACAGAAGCATGTTTTGTTCCAGTCTATTCTGCAAGTTGCTTTATTCTAAAAAGAATTAAGCTCAGAGTATGATTAGATGTGCTCATTTGACACTCTTCTTCTCCTGTCTTTCTTCAGGTCCATGTATGTGTTTGGAGGTTTTTCCAGCGTGCTGCTGAATGACGTGCTTGTGTACCGACCCCCCAGCTGTCAGGCCTTCCTAACAGAGGAGGGCTGCGTGATGGCTGGGCCAGGGGTTCGCTGCATCTGGAGCAGAGGTCGCTGCGTCCCCTGGGAGCCTGGCATGGCAAATGTCAGCCTCTCTCCTGCCTCATTCTGTCCCTCTAAAGCTGGTTAGTCTCCTATTATTTTTCTTTCACCTGCACCTAATTATGTTTATGTATTTTTATGTTTTGACCAAATACTTAAATTCTGTTTTTTCCACTGTTTTTGTTTTGTAGCGGTGATGGATGAGTGGTGCTACAGGTTCTCAGACTGTGGCAGCTGCACAGCGAACACCAAAGGCTGCCAGTGGTGTGATGACAAGAAGTGCATCTCTGCCTCCAGCAACTGCACATCTGTGAGTGTACCAACAGGGGGCAGCAGAGCCCTTCTGACCTCACATACAGCTGTTTGAATCACTCACACGTACACATTTATTTTCCAAATTCCCAGAATTCTTCTTAATTGTTCTAGCCCCTGTCTTTGCTGAAAATAATAGCAGGCTTTCTCTCATTTATCTTGAAATTCAAGTCACTTTTTTTCTCCCCACCATCTTTTCCCCTCCCTGCCTCAGAGTGTGAAGAACTTCACGGAGTGTCCGGTGCGGAACGAGCAGGTATGCAGCAAGCTTGCCAACTGCAAGAGCTGCTCCCTGAATCTGAACTGTCAGTGGGACCTGAACCACTCCCAGTGCCTCGCGCTGCCTGGTAAGCCGACTGACGGACCGTAAAGCGCACAAATCCACACGCTTGACTTTTTTAAATTGTATTTTTGCTCACTTTCTTGAGCTGTGGGCGTGTTTAAGCGAAGACAATTTGATTTGTGTGAAATTGTCTAGCGTAGACACTAAAAGTGAGCTCTTTGTGGCTTTAACAGCCACCATAGATTGTTGTGATCGCTGTAATGAATAGATCTATAGATGCCCAAAGCTGAAGGGAGTATTTAGACAGAGATTCTATGAATTTCACCGTCAGGCTTCGGCTCACGTAATTACACGTGATGATAATGCGGTTAAAAGACAGCGGTGGGTATTTTCAGAGATGTGTTTTCAAGCTGTCATCCTGATGTTGTTTATCTGGGCTGCCAGCGTGTTTAGTTTACCTCTCAGCAACCACCTCCCACCCGGCCTGTTGCTGATGTCAACGCCGGCTGAATCTGAAGAAATGCCGCTGTCACTTTATCCATAATTTTCAGCTCATGAAGACTTGTCGCCTGAAGGGGTGTGCAGTGGGAGCTGCAAATAATATGTGTGTTGGTGGATTTTTCATGCCTGTAAGGGACTTGCAAATCACACACACGCACAGAAAACATACATCTAAGGCATTCAGAGCAAAAACATATAGTTAACTGGTTTTTAAATAGTGCTCTTTGACATTTTCTTGTGGTTGTTTGCTGATAAACTGGATAATATTCCTCTATTCCAGCCCAGCAGTGCAGCGAGGGTTGGAGCCAGGTGGGCGACGCCTGCCTGAGGATCAACTCCAGCCGCGAGAGCTACGACAACGCCCAGCACTACTGCAAGAACCTGAATGGAAACATCGCCTCGCTCACCACCTCCAAACAAGTGGACTTTGTGCTCGAGGAGCTCAAGAAGCTCCAGCAGCAAGAAAAGGTAAAAATAATTGGACTAAAAGAGATCTGGTTCATACAACAAACCTCAGCCATATGTTATTGTCTGCAGGCAGAATCATAAACCTCTTTAGTATAAAAATCTTGACAACTGAGTCTTGTTTGCTTATTTTGTTTTTAAATTTATTTGCTTTGATCAGATCTTAATGTGAGACACTTTCAAAAAGGATGTTTCTTCCTTCTTTTTTTGCATAGATTGCTCTGTTTCAAGACATTACAGTAGAATTTGGAGGCGATGATTTACACAGAGAGTCAAACTCAGGTGCGGTTCAAAGAGAATGATGAGTGTACTCACGTCTCTGATCTTGTACCCTTTCTTTTATTCTTTTCCTGGTTCTACAAGACGGCAACTTTTTTACCAAACTCATGGTCTCAGTTTTAGACCCAGTTGGAACTTGAACACTGAAGCCACTGTTACATCACACTGGCTGTAGATGAGGAGTTTATTAGTCAGAGTCCAGATTCAAGTTTCTGTGTGTAAAGATGAACACATGCAGCTGAATCTTCTTTTAGAACTTTCAAAAAGAAGAGAAAGCACCAATTACCTGCTTTCTGCAAAAAAAGTGTGATTTTCTTTTTTTAAAGAGTGGAGCATTTAAGAGCTACTTCTGCCATTTTTGAAGTTGTTTCTGTTTAAAGGTTGTAAATAGACTCGATCTAAATCTTTGTAGATAGCTTACTGAATTCCCTCTGTTCTGACAGGATTGATGAGCTAACAGCTAGGTCAAAGTGCATTCCTACAATCTTCAAAATTTCACATCAATTAATGCAACATTATTTCATAAACCATGACACTACTGTCAGTTTTGTATTACACTAATATTTTAGGAGAAATATTAAGAACCTCCGACCAGACTTGACCTCTGGGTGCAGTGGAAGAACATCTTCCTGCTGCTGGTGATATTTATATAACCAAAGAGGTCTATATGAATTAATAAAAACCAAAACACCCAAATAAAATTTAAAAAATAGTCAAGTAGCTACAAAAACGTATATTTTGAAAACATAAAACCAGCTCAAAAATACATAAAACATGTGGTATATGATCAAAAAATATAATAATAATTAATTATTAATATTAAAGCCACATTGTGGAGGATTTCATCAAGAGAGCAGTTTTTGAATCTAACGTCCAAAGGCTCCTCCTCAAAACATTTCGACACGCGCGTCCGGTCGCGTGTGCGCGCGTGTACACGGCGCATATACGTTGCGGGCATAAACTGTACCGCTCAATGTGTAGGGTTTAATCACGCACAGTTCACAAATCTTATTCCAACACTACGAGGGTCTGATGAGCCCTCTCTGTCCCTGCTACTTCTGATATTAGCTCTGTTAGAAGCGAGCTGCTGCTGGACTCTGAAGCTGAACTTGACTCGGCCCTGGATGAACTTTCTGACCAAAATAAACGCGTAACCCTGTCAAGCCTTGCCATTCTGTGAGGTGAAAGGTTTAAAAATAAAAATAAATCCATCTTTAGCTGGAGAATGGGTAGGTTTTTAGTAGAAATGAGCTGTGAAGCTGAGACGGAAAACAGAAACACACGGAGCGTCCTGTACGACAGTGCCCCCTACTGATACAGGTTTGGTCGATGCGCGTGCATGTTGAGAGAATGCAGAAATTTGAATTTCATTGGCTGAAAAATGTCGGCGGCAAGAAATAATGCAAAGGGGTCTCTAGGAGGAAGGAGGATCTTCATCAGAATGACAGATGTTATAATAATAATAATGCATCAGTTTTATATAGCGCTTTTCAGGTCACTCAAAGACGCTTTACAGAGTTGCATTATTCATTCATACAGTCATTCTCACTGGTGGTGGTAAACTACGACAGACGTCTGTAGCCACAGCTGCCCTGGGGCAGACTGACAGAAGCGAGGCTGCCATTCTGCGCCATCGGCCCTCCTGACCACCACCAACATTCACACACAGTCACACTCACATTCACACAGGCAAGTTGGGTGAAGTGTCTTGCCCAAGGACACAACGACAATCTAACCCAGCCAGAGCTGGGGATCGAACCGGTGACCCTCCGGTTACCAGACCGGCCACTCTCCCAACTGAGCTAGTGCCGCCACCGTTGTGGAACTCAACCCATAGATCATAGTTTAGACCTGAAATATAATTTAAAACATTTAGAAAACTTTGATACATAGAAAAATGCTCCAGAGAGCCGCTTTAATAAGATTAATTATCTTAAAGTTAGTGTCAAAACTCTGCCTCAGTTCTTTGTTTACTCATCCCACAGCACTTTTAATCCAGTCTGTTCCGGTCAGCGCCGACTTTGCTTTTTACAAAACGTGGACGCCCTCTGCTGTTGCGGTCGTGTAATGACCCTAAACAACTAGACCCCATTTATAAGACGACCTCACATTTTGACATTATTTTCAATGAAAAAGACCTCGTCTTATATTTGGGTCAATACGGTATTTACTTTTGTCTGGAAAGAGCTGTAATTATTTGTAGATACAAGATATAAAAAGGGGCGACAGTTGCTAAGGGGAAGAGAGGTTGACTTTCATGCAGGAGATCCAGGTTCAAACCCCAGCCCAGGACAAGATACTGAATACCCAATTGCCCCCCGGGTGCCCCCAAAGCTGGCAGCCCACTGCTCCTCAAACATGAGGATGGGTCAAAAGCTGAGACACAATTTCCTTAAGGGGATGAATAAAGGGGATTACTATAAATAAAAAAGAGCCTCATAGGCATCTCATTCTCAGAATTGTTTGTAGATTGGTTTCTAGTTTCTTGCTCATAAAAATAAATTTGAGTTAATTATCAGCAACAACAATGAGAGAGAGAGGTCACTTTTTTCAATAATATTTGCTTTGGTTAGTTACGGTTTATGTATGGTGCTCATAAGTCTGCCTTGTTGTAAAAGTCAGTGAGGGTTTCTATTTACCATGACATTTAAAAAAGTTAATAAATGACTTATATTTTGTACTGAACCTTTTTCATTTTAATAAGATTTTATTTATCTGTGTTTTTTATAAGGTCTCACATTAATAAAAATTTGTCAAAGTTCTTCATCTGACTGAAAATGATGAGATATTCCCTTTTGGGGTTAAATGTTCATCTCTTCTTTGACCTCACAGCAGCAGCAGGAGGAAAACCGCAGTCTGCTGGTGATTTCAGTTCTGTTATGCTCGCTGTGTTCATCAGACTATAATTTGCTGTCAGTCTGCTAAGTTAAAATTTTGTTGTTTGCTCCAAACAGAACCTTGACGTGCCTCTCCACATTATTTTCCCATTACATTAAAAGTCCTATCCTGAAGGCAAATAAGTAATCATATCTGTGAAATTATGTTTATTAGACTTTTAATGGCATCTTTTGTTCCCAGATGTAAACGCAGGAGCCATTAATTTCTTTCTCTAAATAGCGTGACGGAACAGAAAAGGAGCCGCATTTATGATATTTTACTGCAGTTTGAAACATCCAGTAACTTTTGTTGCATTCCCACAGCAGTTGTCCCCCTGGGTGGGCCTCAGGAAGATTAACGTGTCCTACTGGGGTTGGGAGGACATGTCTCCGTTCACCAACAGCAGCTTGCGTTGGCTACCCGGAGAACCCAGCGACTCGGGTTTCTGTGCCTACTTAGAGGAGCCTCAGGTGTCAGGCCTGAAGGCCAATCCGTGCACTGCTACCGCTCATGGGCTCATCTGTGAAAAAGCTACAGGTAGAAACACAAGCATTTATGACACTAAATAAGCTCTATAATAAGATTGTAATAGTGTTATATAAAGATGGTAATAGTATGATGATAAAAATGTAAGAACTGGGTAATATTCTGTAATTACTAAAGTGATGCACATTGTAGTAATTAAATAATAATAAACAGGTAAGAGATGTAAATACTAAAGTTACAACCATGTAATAGTAACAGTGAGGTAATTTAAATACTATAATTGGGTATTACTATTCAGTTTACTAAAGTTATAATTATTTAATAACATGGCAGCAGTGGGACATATAAATGTAATAAATGTAATAATTCTGTGTTATTAAATAATGATCAGTTAGGGGCAATACTTGTGTAGTTGAAAAGCAATAATTGGGCAATTACCAAAGTTATAGCTATGTATTATTATTATAGCCTGGCAGTAGTGAGGCAATAATTGAGTAAATGAGTATAATAACCAAAGTTATTACCATGTAACTACTTAGAGGTAGTGGGACAATAATTGGACAAATACATAATTGGGTAATAACATGTAATTTTCAAAGTTATAACTAGGGCTGCAACAAACGATTATTTTGATAATCGATGAATCAGATGGAGTTTCGACACGATTAACTCATTGACTGCCAGCCATTTTCTGAAAATAAAGCCCCTCACTGCCAGCGTTTTTGAGCATTTTTACTGTTTTTGAAGTGTCACAGAACATTGTGCTCTATGACTATGTAAACACTGAAACTACTAAAAGAAAGAGCAGACTCTCTTCTTTCATCAGAAAAAGACGGCTTGTTTCTAGCTGCTTCCGTTCTTTCACAATCTGCTGTAGAACATAGGTGGGTTTCACCAAAAACACCTGTTTCTGACCAAAAAATTGAGAAAACAGGCTTTTTGTGTAAACAGAGATGTCAGGCAGAAAATGTAAATATAAACTATGATGTAAATAATCATCATCACACACACTCATCATATATAGACCTATGTATGAACACACATATTTTATATATATTAGGGTTGTCATGGTTACCGGTTTCGCGGTAAACCCCGGTAAAAATGCTGACTATAATTATTACCGTCATGTTTTTACAAAACTATATTATCTTGGTGGGTTAACCGCGTTCGCGGTTTTGGCACGGTTAGCTTCCCGGCTACCGTATCCACCGGTGAAGCTTCTGCGCATGCGCACGTTGTAGTGTTTACATCCGCAACTTTCTTAGGCTAAAGCTAAAATGACGGCGAAAAGAGGAGAAAACAGCGCTGAGGGCATCTATCAGCCCTCAAAGAAGACAAAGTCGGAAGTATGGGCATATTTTGGATATTTAAAGAATGCAGAGGGACAGTTGTTTGCCGAACGTGCCGGTAAAAGTTCGAAAGGAAGCGATACGCGACGCATCTGTGTGACCATCAACTCTAGTCACTGCAAGAGAATGTATTAAAGCCGCACTCTGGAGGATTTCAGCAAGAGAGCAGTTTTTGAATCTAGCGTCCAAAGGCGGCTCCTCAAAACATTTTGACACGCGCGTCCGGTCGCGTGTGTGCGCGTGCACGCGGCGCATATACTTCGGACATGAACTGTACCGCTCAATGTGTAGGGTTTAATCACTCACAGTTCACAATCTTATTCCAACAATACTACGAGGGTCTGATGAGCCCTCTCTGTCCCTGCTGCTTCCGATATTAGCTCTGTTAGCAGAGAGCTGCTGCTGGACTCTGAAGCTGAACTTGACTCGGCCCTGAATGAACTTTCTGACCAAAATAAACGCGTAATCCTGTCAAGCCTTGTCATTCTGTGAGGTGAAAGGTTTAAAAATAAAAATAAATCCATCTTTAGCTGGAGAATGAGTAGGTTTTTAGTAGAAATGAGCTGTGAATCCTCAGTGAACGGCTGAGGCGGCAGAGAAACACACGGAGCGTCCTGTACAACAGCGCCCCCTACTGGTACAGGTTTGGTCGATGCGCGTGCATGTTGAGAGAATGCAGAAATTTGAATTTCATTGGCTGAAAAATGTCGGCGGCAAGAAATAATGGAAAGGGGGCTCTAGGAGGAAGGAGGGTCTTCATCAGAATGACAGATGTTGTGGAACTCAACCCATAGATCATAGTTTAGACCTGAAATATCATTTAAAACATTTAGAAAACTTTTATACATAGAAAAATGCTCCAGAGAGCCGCTTTAAGGTAACGTTTAGCGTTTTAGCTTAAATACATGATGTGAGGACTTTGGGTTGAGGGACAATGCAGCGAGCGCCACTGCCAGAACATAAACTGAGTTGCGGACCTCCGTATTGAAATGACGCTACGGGGCTCACAGCGGGCAGATCGCTGTTGACGCTGCTTAATGAAGCATGTCAGAATAAGTTCACCAGAACTCCAGCTTGGCAGAAAATAACTGGTGGTTTATTAGCCATGCTGCGGGGAGCGGGAGCAGTACAGAGACCACCTTAAAGTCCGACGGGTAATCATAGAAACAAGGTTGTTTTTGTCAAGTACAGTGGCCCATGCAGTACAATAGGGTGTCGGTCAACTGATCTACAGTTGCCACTGCTGATTGATTATGAATTATTATGAATTTAACAATGATTACTGCCTGATGACATCTCCCCAGATCTGAAAAGCTCACAGGAAGGACACAAGCTGAGGACAATACTATCCTGATATAAAGGGTTTATTTAGTTGTCTAGTTGAACATATTCAACATCCTTTTAAAAAATACCGAGATAATACCGAAAACCGTGATAATTTTGGTCACAATAACCGTGAAGGTAAATTTTCATACCGTGACAACCCTAATATATATACATGTATATAGATACATATATATGTGTATATATGTTTTGGCTCCCGGATCTTGCTTCGTGTTAAATGAAGTTTATCCACCCATTGTTTGTTTTTGGGGATTTTTTTACTTCGTTTTATTTTCAAAGTCCTACAGGAAGTAGCGCTTGCTAACTAGCTGTTTTACTTCCGGTTTTTTGGAGTTTTTCTCGGACAAAAACAAACTTTCTAATGCCGTGTTTTGGAGCCGGAGCAGTCGGTAAGTTGTAAGAAATGTTGATCAACCCGTGTGTGTGTTGATCTGGCTGCCAGGAGTTGATTGAGGCCGTTTTGACTGGCGATCGTCGTGTTTAGTCAGCAGCTGTAACTGATCATGTCGTCATTGGTCGACACACACAGTTGAAAATTAACGTTAGCAGTGTGATATTTACTGACAACATGCGCGATGACGTCATTTAGCCCGTCAAAAGATGCAAAAGACAAATAAAGTCGTCTTTGGCAGCGAACGGTTGGATTTGAAAAGACGACTTTAGTCGTCTTTGGCCATGAATGAGTTAATCGATTCATCGGATAAATCTGGGAAAACTTTTAAAAGTCCTAGGGAAACGTTGATGACTCCGACATGCTTGCATTTAAGATGCTGTATCATCACCGTCGTACTCCAGAGCCATGCAAGGTTATTGCAGGTAACAACCTTCATTGTGTTGTTCAACATAAAGTTCTTCTGAACTTTTAAAGTTTTTATATTTTTTAGGTCTACCTGCTTCTGCCATGTTCCAATTGTGTCATTACTAGGGATGCTCCGATACCAGATTTTTTCTGAGCACAAGTACGAGTACTTACATTTGAGTACTTGACGATACCGATATGAGTAAAACTACTTCTGGTTTGGTACAACCGAAAAAGTAAGAAGTTTAGCCTTTTAAAAATATTTGTAAACAATAGCTTTGATCAGCAGCAGGTAGTGTTACAACAAGACAGGATCTGTCAGCTGGTTAATTCACTATAAAATAAAAGGTCACATTTATCTGTTTTTCATCCAATCCTAACTGTAAACAGTACTTAAGGTCAGGGGTCAAACTAAATCTTTTATGTTCTCTTATTGGTGTGTATCCATTTCTATATGGAATGATATTTTTAATTTGTTTTATTGATTTTCTTTTATAGTTTTTTATTTTGTCTAAAAAATTTTTTAATCTGTTTTCTGAATAACATCTCCTGATTTGGAAAAACTAAATAAATAAATAAAAAAAACCTTCACACTAAACTCCTCAGCAAGCTGATTTATAGTGTGGGGAAATGACTTTTAGATAAATAAATGCACAAATGACCTGCCACAGAGATTTAAAAGTTTGTTTGATTATATGATAGAACAGCTTGCCATACCAGCACCGACGGACTTCTGCTGAATGAACTTTTAATCAGCTGATTAGAACCAAACCAGTGTCTCTTTAAGCCTCTGTCTTATTCTGAAATAGTGGTTAATGTAGAAGCTTTAATCAGCTCTACTGGCTTCTTCTGTTCAGTTTTCTGTTAGCAAAACGTTAGCGGCTAAGCTAACATGCCAACGCTTTGGTAACTGATCGACACATTACTGTATGCGAATATCATTATGGTAGGATGAATGCGTAAGGCCCCGCCTTTCTCGCCTCTGATTGGCTGCAAGCGCTCTCCTACGATTGGCTTTGGGGATTTCAGGCAAGCTCCCGCCTTTCGCGGGCGGCCGTCAATGAAAATGTCTGGGTTTTATGGCTTTTCACTGCAAATAGGCATGCCACATACTTAAAGAGCATATTTTAAGTTCTTTTTTTTTTATTATTCTGATAAAACTCTGTCCAAAAATACTATTTGAAATGTTTATTGAGGGTATTTTGTTTTACAATACATTTTTTAAAACCATTTTTCTAGTCAAAAGTGCCCCTTTTTGCAAAGCTTCTAAAAACGCTTTTTTTTTTCATATGTGGACCTGTGACGTCAGCTAAGGGAGCTCCTAGCTAGGTGGCGCTGCTTACAGTGTTGTCAGATGTAGATAAATAAAGTATTTGTAGGATAATTTAACACTCTGTACGATCAATAATCCCATAAATCTGATCATTTGAGCCCTTTGTTGTGTGGAGTTTGTGTAACAGATGCTTGTTTTAATCATTGTGTTAGATTTTTTAAAGCTAAACTACTTTAACATCTCAGACTGGCACCGCTCTAGTCTGCCAGCTGCCTGCTCGCTGTCGGCGATGAGTTGTTAGTTTTAGGTTAGAGCACTCTTTAATCAAGTCGGTGTGAATTCATTTTAATAAAAAATGCTAAATTATCATGTTTATGAATGCCAATCGCCAGTCTGTCAGGACACTGAGTCAACAACGGGACGGCTTCCTTACCGGTACGGTGACTTCTGTTTGGAGACGAAAAACCCCGGTGGTCCTGGTCTAGTCCAGGACTGGATGTGATGGAGTCCCACATACCGACGAAAAACATTCAGTGTGACTCTAAACAGGCGCCGTTACTTCGATCCATTCACCGGAACCGCTGTTAGCACGCAGCAGCTAACAGGAGCTAGCTGGGAGACTTGAGTCTCGTTTCCATGCCAGGTTTGGTACGGTTCGTGGTGGGTCGTAATCCGGTACCGGTCCGCGATTTCATGAGAGCATTTCCTTCAGGTGTCTGACCCTCACCTGGCTGGCGGGGTACAGTAAATCCATGCCGCGATGCTCTCCAGAGGGGATTCCCGTTCCCAGCGGCTCCCAAGAGGGGATTCCCAGCGGGGTTTCCAGCCTGACCCGACACTGTTTCGGTCAGCCTCGAACCGTTTAGCTGCATCCTGTGAAACTTTTTATAAACTCTTTCATTTCTTAACAATCCACCTGAACGCAGCTCAATGTTTGGAGCTCTGATGATCAAAAACCTGGTGCTAAACGCTGGTATTTTACCCAGACCCGAGTGAGGAGGTGGGTCACGGTCTACAGCTGGACCGACAGGGTACAGCCTTACAGGACTGATTGTTTTTATCTTTTTTTTTTTTAATCTTAATAAAATAACTGCTCACTATAGTAATAAAGTAATAAAATAACGGCACTCTGGGGGTTTGTTTTGCTCGTCACAAGTAGTGATAAGTGGATCAGTTTTCTATATAGAGAACGAACGGTCTCCCTGAACTGTCGTCACTTCCGGTTTGGTGAAAAAATGGACAATTCTCACAAAAACGAGTCCAAGAGCCTAAATAAGCTGAATTTGTGTAAATTTTTATTCAGAAAAAGTTTCTATTATATTTCTCTAAACATTTGTTTAAGGGAGTGTCTAACTTAAAATATGCTCTTTAAGTAACTGGTGCGAAAAAAGCAGTCTTTGTTGCGTGTGACGTCCCTCTCATAGACAGAACAAACAGCGTTTCATGGTGTTTTCTTATGGAATGTGACATTAACACTACTTAAAATTTTTCTCCCAGAATTTACATCAGTTCGCTATAGTGTAATGGCTAAGATGCCAGTCTATAAGCCTGAAGATCGCAGGTTCGATTCCACTACTGGCAATGCTTATAAGTTTGATTTTTGTTCTTGTTGGTTTTTGAAACCCTTTTTAAGGTTGTTATTATGACGTGGTTGATGACTATCATGACTAACTATCATGGTTAGGGTTAGGGTTTAGGGTTAGGGTTAGGGGTTAGAGTAAAATAAAATAAAAAGGACGAAGCCAAAGATCCTTCTAGCCAATCAGATTGCGAGAACGGCGGGAGCTTGCCTGAAATCCTCACAGCCAATCGTAGGAGAGCCCTTGCAGCCAATCAGAGGCGAGAAAGGCGGGGCATTGCGCACTCATCCTACCAAAATGATATTCGCTTACTGTATAAATGGATTACTGGAACTTTACATCCAGACATCAGGACTGTGAGGATTCGGAGCATGTATTCTACAGCTAAATCATAACTACTACTAGAACTACTAATACTACTGCAACACAAGTAAGTTAACGCCATCGGCTTTCTCTCTCCTTCTGATCTGCGCTGCTGCAGCCTACAGACGAGTTGAGCGCTTTGACTGTTAAATAAAGATTGCAGGAAAAAAAAATTGTGCGGCTGGTGACTACGTAATCGCGCGACACAACGAATCGATGACGAAATTCGTTGCCAACGCATTTAATCATCGAATTTGATCAACTTTATCGATTCGTTGTTGCAGCTCTAGTTATAACTATAGAATTACCTGTCAGTGACCAGGTGAAATTACCTAATTACATTTTACTAACCCGAGTATTACCCTCACTAATTCTAGGTATTTGCATAATTTTACGATTGATAATAATTTAGTAGTACCTAATTTATGCATTTTGTATGTCCCACTTCTGCCAGGTAATTTCATCAATAAAACTTTAGTAATTGTATGGTAGTATCTAGTTGTTGTAATTTTAGTACCCCACTACTGCCGGGTAATTATATGACGTATAAATGTACGGTAGTAAATAAATATTACTCAATATTTTTATCCAATTTATTACAACACTTCTGCTAGGTATTTATAGTTATAACTTGTAGTGTTTGCAATTAAACCTGGCGTAGCTCGCCACATGTAGTGTTGTACACTATGTAGTTAAACCTTGTAGTGTGTATAAAAGCTATGTTTTATTACTCACCTTCCGCTTTATCTATCACAGCTACCGAGGATTTAAACGAGAGTCTGTGTGCTCTGGAGACCTGGATTTGAACAACTGTTTGTAATAAAAGCAGGATTATTCTAGATTCTATTTAGTTGCAGGGAGCATTTATGTACCTGTTATTTGACGAATGGAAGCTGAGTCAGGAATAAATATATTCAATATTTATTATAAAAGCTGACGAACATTTGTAAACAGATTAGCATTTGAGGTAGCAAGTTGGTTAGCATTCACTAAGTGGTAGATGTTCTAAATTGGTCTTCTGCGTTTAGAACCTGAGTCTCGCGGTGAAGACTAGGGAGTTAGCTTAAGGGTTTAGTTAGGGATAAGGTGGAGAGGTTACCTTGATGAGCAGCCTAGTGGTATAGGGTTAGTTTTATCAAAGTAGCCTGCTTTACCAGGTCATGGGTCGTACTGCACCTCGCTCCTGGATCACGTCCGGCTGGTGGAGTTCGACGAGGAAGCGGAGATTCCCCCTCGGTCGATCTGGGAACCCTGACAGGTCGATCGACCCGCCCGGGCGGCGGAGAGCGTCCGTGGATGCGGAGATCAGTGGGGCCCATGGCTGGCCGGTTGATAGCTGGCTGTCTTACCCATTCTGGTTGGAATAGAGAGGCAGGTGGATGTTTCCTGCTCTCAGGGGTAAGAAGCTTCTTCGACTGCTACGGGGCTTGACCCGTTACCGGGACAGTCGGCATCAATAACCCACTGTGTAGCGAGTGACAGCGGGCTATGTCGTCTCCTCCGAGGCTGGCGGAGAACTGGATTCTTCCGTGCGGAGCAGACAGCGGAGAGCTGTCAGTGAAACGTGGGCCAATCAGGAGACTCTAAACAAGACACGTGACTCAGGCTCTAAAGTCATACGTCACCTCCGTGTGAGGAGTGTGGAAGGTTTTACTTATTTATCCTTAGCAAGGTGGAAATAAGTAATAATACTGATTTAACCTTTTAGCAAAGTAACAATAATACTTGAGCTGGATCAAACATTCACAATGCTGTAAGAGAAAGTGCATTAATCATTTAAGACATTTCTGTAACAGATTAAGGTGTCATTTTAGGAAGAGACACCAAGAGTCTTTATTATTATTATTATATAAAGTCCGGTGAATTCTTCCGATACGACCGTGACCTTGGAGGAATGTTGATTCAGGTTAAAACATAATAAAAGAGTCATTATAATCCGAGTTATTGGGAAGAAGATGGATTATTATTTTAGATGATCACGTAGGTCAGAGGTCAGAGTGTATATTGATCACGCTACAAACTTTAGTAAATACAGGATATTACCTAATTCTTACATTATAATTAATATAATATTACCACACTATTGCTGTCTTCTTACTACACTATTACATCTTGTGATGTAATGCAGAGGATGACCAAATTAAGCCCCTGTCACTCTGGTTGTTTTGTTTTTTCTTTGCAGGAAACCCAAATCAGAATAGCCGTTCATCTTGCAAGAAGCCTTGCTCTCTGCACATGAACTGTGCCAACTGTACTAGCCAGGCCATGGAGTGTATGTGGTGTGGCAGCACGCAGCGCTGTGTGGACTCCACTGCGTATGTCATCTCCTTCCCCTATGGGCAGTGTCTGGAGTGGCAGACTGCAGACTGTGTGGGTAAGTGTGTCTCACGGCACCTAATCTAGAGGAGTCATCGGTAAAGTCTATAGCTTGGCATTAAAAGGGGGCAGACAGTAAGCTCTGCTAGATTGGCTTCTGTAAGCATTCAATATTCATCACCGGGAGAAAAGAGGTTAGCAGCATTAGGTGGAAGGTGTTTGATTCACAGGGAAAATCATATTAGTTTCCTGTGATGGACTTTGGAAGCTGTTTTTTGGCTTTTAATGGACTATTACTTTTGCATGTAATCTCACATCCAGCTGCTGACTGAGCTATAGGTGGACTCTCTATCATTAGGTGCCTTTAAGGTAGTTTTGTTAAAAAAATTTTTTTAAATAAATGTTTGGGGAATTTGCATATGTGTAAAGTAAATAGGACCTATTTTGGGGTTTTAGAAAACAAATCTTACCTTTTTGCATCAATCTGGTTGTATTTTTGCATCATCAAATGTGTATATCAGTTTAGAGAAATTGCAGCAAAATAGGAAATGATCTGTGACAACCCCACCACTATGGGTCTGTACCTGGGTATGGGTCTGTAGTCTAATCAACAGTAGGCCCGTTTCCACTGTAGGAACTTTGGGGTAATTTTACTGGAACTTTGAGGCGCGTGACCATTTCCATTATGCGGGGAATTTCAAGAGGGCCGTCTTCAGGGCCATTTCAGGGACTAACGGAGTCCCTGATCAGGGGCAGGTACTCGGTTCGGCCCAAGAGATTCCCGGAGTGGGAAATGTGGTTAACTCGTGCTGATTGGTTGTGGGATGAAGGAAAATCATGAAAGCAGAGGGCGCCGAGATAAATTACCTGTGTGTTGTTGTCAGAGCTTGCAAAATGACCGTGTCTTCGAGGTTGGATTAGTTTGTCATGAAGTATACTCATCCTTCTGTTCAGCACTCCCATCACTGTGTATAAAAACAGCGAAATACGCCGCAGCCATCGCGTCTTCGTCCATTGCTTATTTATTTATTATTCTCCGCTTCCTTGTCTATTCGCGCCTTTATGCTTGTCAGTGACGTCGATGCTGACGTCTTACAAAAGTTCCGGAAAGGTGGGGGCTGTAATGGAAACACAACAGCTGAGAGGACCGAGCCACAGGAATGTCCTGGTCACTTTCCCCCTCACAGAAATTACCCCGAAGTTCCAATAGTGGAAACGAGGCTAGTGGCTGTTTCTCTACTTTTGAATGTCAGATCATCAAAGTAGGATTACAAGATGTATTTTACTGTGTATTAATTTACCGACCCCCTGGACCAGCTGGCCCTTTTCTCTCTAAATTTTCAGATTTCTTATCGATGATTGAGCTGGAAAAGGTTTTAATTCTGGGTGACTTTAACTTCCACATTGATAACCCCGAGTGTAACACAGCAGCTGATTTCTTATCCATCACTGATTCTTTTAACCTTGAACAGCACGTTTCAGAACCAACCCATAATATGGGTCACTCCCTGGACTAGTCTTCTCTCTGGGTCTAAACATCAACCAGTTACATGTTGAGGAGGTTCATGTGAGTGACCACAGCTGTGTTTTCTTTAAGATTCAGTCTAATGTTGATCCTGTTCCTCACAAACTGAGTTCAGAAAGACGCATCATTAATCAGTCAGCAGTTGATGGTTTTTCTGTAATGTTTGATAGAAACTTAGTTCATGGTGAAGATGCAAACTCCTTCATCCAGTCATTTAATCAGCAGTGTTCTACTATCTTAGATAAAGTAGCTCCAGTTAAACAAACAGTATCTCATAGAAGGAACAGTCCCTGGATGAACTAACATATTTATAATCTCAGAAGGACATGCCGTAAAGCTGAGAGGCTTTGGAAATCAACAAAAATGGAAATTCACCGACTGTACCTTAAGGAAATGATAACATCTTAAATGAAATGGTTAAAAACTCCAGAGCTGTTTACTTCTCTCAACTGATCTCCTTAAATAAAAACTCCAAAGTTCTGTTTGGCACGATCAATCAGATAGTTTCACCTAAAACGCCCCAAATCCCTGTGTTCTCAAGGTCTGATTGTAACAACTTCCTTTCATTCTTTGAGAACAAAATTAGAAACATCAGGTCAGGTTTCTCACCCCCATCTGCTCCCTGTTCTCCCATCCACCCTCCTCCTTTCCATACCTGGTCCTTCTTCACACCTGTTCATTTTCAGAACATCTGTCTCATTCTTAAAAACATGAAACAATCTTCAAGCCCAGTTGATATTCTCCCAACCTCTTTGCTTCTTAAAGCTTTTGGCCTAGTTGGCCCATGTATTGTTGATTTTATCAATCTATCCCTCCAAACCGGCTCTGTCCCCTCCATCTTTAAACACGCTGTTATTGAACCCACCCTTAAAAAACCCAGTCTGGACTCCTCTCAACCAAATAACTACAGGCCCATTTCCAAACTGAGCTATATCTCTAAACTCTTAGAAAGAGTCGTGGCTGATCAGCTGGTCTCTTTTCTGGAACAATACAACATTTTTGATAAATTCCAGCCTGGTTTCCATAAAAAACATTCAACAGAAACAGCTTTACTCAAAGTATCCAGTGACATCATGATGGCAGCAGACTCCGGGGAGTTTACAGTCTTAAGGCCAGTTCACACGACAGGATTTTTTTTTAAACTCTTTATTTTGAAATATTTTTCACAATTTTTTTTAAACAAGACAAAAAAAAAAAAAAAAAA
>SSNR01000340.1:391818-409920 GCA_006937965.1 Callopanchax toddi
TATAATTATTACTAAATTTATTTATTTTTGTTTTTAAAACATAAAAATGGAAAATACTCTAACTGACCGTTATCCATACCTATACCTTCTAAGTCAGGGAAGCAAAACTGACCTTTTTTAACCAATTCTAACACAAATTTTAATTGAGAAGCCCAGTGATAACATTTTAAATTAGGAATTGCAAGCCCTCCCTTATTTATAGGCAGCTGAAGTTTTACAAGTTCCATCCTTGGCCGTTTATTATTCCAGACAAACGCACCTATAGCACTATGTATTGTTTTGAATAGTTTAGAAGGTATAAATGTTGGTAGCATTTGTAAAGGATACAATAAGCGTGGGAGAACATTCATTTTAATAATTGCAATACAATCAAGCAATGAGAGTGATAGATTAGTCCATCTTGAAAGATCAGTTTTTACTTTTGCTATAACAGGTAAGAGATTATCTTTGATTAGGTTAGAGAGATTGGTAGAAAAGAAAATTCCAAGATATTTAAATCCATTTTTAGTTACTTTAAATGGGTAATAGTCAGTTAAGT
The DNA here is from genome assembly GCA_006937965.1 of Callopanchax toddi. Lineage (NCBI taxonomy): Eukaryota > Metazoa > Chordata > Actinopteri > Cyprinodontiformes > Nothobranchiidae > Callopanchax > Callopanchax toddi. The sequence continues at coordinate 392,357 of SSNR01000340.1, forward strand.
TATTATTTTTATCTCCAACTGGCAGAGCTAAAGATTTTTCAAAATTAATTTTATATCCAGAAAAGTTACTGAACTCTTTAATAATTTTAATTAAAGGTGGGATCGATGCAGTTGGAGTTTTCAAAAATAAGAGTACATCATCTGCATATAATGATATTTTATGTGTACAGTGATTTGTTTGAATACCTTTGATCTCGTCTCGTCTCGTCTTCTTCCGCTTATCCGGGTCCGGGTCGCGGGGGCAGCATCCCAATTAGGGAGCTCCAGACGGTCTTCTCCCCAGCCACTTCTACCAGCTCCTCCGGCAGGATCCCAAGGCGCTCCAGGGCCAAACCAGAGATATATTTTCTCCAGCGTGTCCTGGGTCGACCCGGGGGCCTCCTGCCGGCAGGACATGCCTGAAACACCTCCCTGGGGAGGCGTCCAGGGGGCATCCTAACAAGATGCCCGAACCACCTCAGCTGGCTCCTTTCGACATGGAGGAGCAGCGGTTCTACTCCGAGTCTCTCCCGGATGTTCGAGCTCCTCACCCTATCCCTAAGGCTGAGCCCGGCCACCCTGCGAAGAAAACTCATTTCGGCCGCTTGTATCCGCGATCTCGTTCTTTCGGTCATTACCCAGAGCTCATGACCATAGGTGAGGATTGGGAGGTAGATCGACCGGTAAATCGAGAGCCTTGCTTTCCGGCTCAGCTCCTTCTTCACCACAACAGACCGGTTCAGCGTCCGCATCACTGCAGACGCTGCCCCAATCCACCTGTCGATCTCCCGCTCCCTCCTTCCCTCACTCGTGAACAAGACCCAGAGATACTTGAACTCCTCCACTTGAGGCAGGACCTCTCTCCCGACCTGGAGTTGGCAAGCCACCCTTTTCCGACCAAGAACCATGGCCTCAGACTTGGAGGTGCTGATCCTCATCCCAGCCGTTTCACACTCAGCTGCGAACCTCCCCAGTAAGAGCTGTAGGTCAGAGCCTGATGAAGCTAGGAGGACCACGTCATCTGCAAAAAGCAGAGACGAGATTCTCCTGTCACCAAACTCGACACCCTCCACACCACGGCTGCGCCTAGAAATCCTGTCCATAAAGGTTATGAACAGGACCGGTGACAAAGGGCAGCCCTGGCGGAGTCCAACCCTCACTGGGAACAGGTCCGACTTACTGCCGGCTATGCGAACCAAACTCACACTCCTCTGGTACAGGGACTGAATGGCCCTTAACAAAAGACCATCCACCCCGTACTCCTGGAGCGTCCCCCACAGGGTGTCCCTGGGGACACGGTCATAAGCCTTCTCCAAATCCACAAAATACATGTGGATTGGTTGGGCAAACTCCCATGACCCCTCCATCACCCTAGCGAGGGTAAAGAGCTGGTCCACAGTTCCACGACCAGGACGAAAACCACATTGCTCCTCTTTTATCTGAGGTTCGACTATCAACCGGACCCTCCTCTCCAGTACCCTGGAGTAGACCTTTCCAGGGAGGCTGAGGAGTGTGATCCCCCTATAGTTGGAACACACCCTCTGGTCCCCCTTCTTAAAAATGGGAACCACCACCCCGGTCTGCCACTCAACAGGAACTGCCCCCGATGACCACGCAATGTTGCAGAGACGTGTCAACCACGACAGTCCTACAACATCCATAGCCTTGAGATACCCAGGTCGGATCTCATCCACCCCCGGGGCTCCGCCACTGCGTAGTTTTTTGACTACCTCAGCGACTTCTGCCCCAGAGATTGGACAGTCCGTCCCCAGGTCTCCCAGCTCTGGTTCCTCATAGGAATGCGTGTCGGTGGGATTGAGGAGCTCCTCAAAGTATTCCTTCCACCATCCGACTATAGCCCCAGTTGACGTCAGCAGCTCCCCGTCCCCACTGTAAACAGTGTGAGCGAGTTGCCGCCTTCCTCCCCTGAGGCGCCGGATGGTTTGCCAGAACCTTTTTGGAGCCGATCGATAGTCTTTCTCCATGGTCTCACCAAACTCCTCCCACGCCCGAGATTTTGCCTCGGAAACTGCCACTGCTGCACTCCGCTTGGCCCTCCGATACCTATCTGCTGCCTCTGGAGACCCACAGACCAGCCACGCCCTGTAGGCCTCCTTCTTCAGCCTGACGGCTCCCCTAACCTCTGGTGTCCACCAGCGGGTACGGGGGTTACCGCCACGATTGGCACCGGCTACCTTGCGACCACAGCTAGCAACAGCCGCCTCAACAATCGCAGAGCGGAACAAGGCCCATTCGGACTCAATACCTTTGATCTTTTCATTTAATCTTATAGTCTCTGCCAGTGGTTCAAGTATTAAAGCAAACAGTAGAGGGGACAGAGGACACCCCTGTTTTTTACCCCTCTCAAGCAAAAATGTCTCAGATTTTGTTCCACTAACCAATACGACAGCTTGTGGTGATGTATACAATAGTTTAGTCCAATTTATAAAAATTTCATTGAATGAGAATTCTTTTAAAGTTCTAAATAGGTAATTCCATTCTACGTGATCAAAAGCTTTTTCGGCATCCAACGTAATGACGACTGCTTCCTCCCTCTTGAATAATAAATACTGAAATATCCCAAGCAGTCGTCTTACATTGGAGCAGGACTGTCTATTTGGTATAAATCCTGTTTGATCCGTAGCTACAAGTTTATGAATTATAGTATTTAGACGCATTGCTAAGATATTTGCCAATATTTTTGAATCTGTATTTTGAATTGATAATGGCCTGTATGATGAAGGATCTTCAGGATTTTTATGTTCTTTAGGTATTACTTTAATTATAGACTGCTGCATGGTATTGGGTAACTTCTTCATAGTATAAGAATGTTTAAACATCCTTGCTAGCAGAGGGGCAAAAATATCTACAGTATAAAAGTTTTATATACTTCCCCTGGAAAACCATCTGGACCGCAGGCTTTCCCATTTTTAAAACAGTTTATTGATTTTTTACGTCTTCAATTGTAATCTCAGAATCAAGCAATTCATTATCTTGTAATCTTAATTTAGGTAGTTTAAGTTTTTGAAAAAATGAATCCATGTCCCCCTCATTATTTGTATGCTCAGATCTATACAAATCACCAAAATAATTTTTAAATACATTTGCAATTTCACCTGATGTGTAGACCTTTTTTTATCTTTCAATTTTGTTATTGCAGAACTGTATTTTTTGTTGTTAATTAAACTTGCCAAATACTTTGCAGATCTTTGACCATCATACTTTCTATACTTCTGTAAAAACAAATCTTTTTCTGAGTTTTGTACCTGCAATGTGTTTAGTGCTGTTTTTACAACTAAAACCTTATCTCTACTTTCAGCTGTAAGACTATGTTTATGTTCAGCCTCAGCTTCTTGTAATTTTAATTGAAGTTTTTTTTGTTCTTTAAATAAATTCCTTCTTCTAGCAGCACAATATGAAATCATTAAACCCCGCAAATATGCTTTTGTAGTTTCCCACAAGTTTGATGGGTCTGTTTCATTATTGTCATTGATTTCCAAGAAAGTCTGGAGGTTATCTTTTGCAAAATTACAAAAATTTGGATCAGATAGTATTGACCTATTGCATTGCCACGATTTCTTATCTTTACTTAAACCCTTAAAGACTATTTCTAGTTTAATAGGTGCATGATCGGATAAGTATATACTACCAATACTACTACTTTTAATATGTTCAAGCATTATTTTTGAAACCAAAAAATAATCAATTCTTGAATATGTATTATGAGGGTTTGAAAAAAAGGTGAAATCCTTTTCCCCTAAATACATGACTCTCCAAACATCTACTAGTTCTGCTTCCTCTATCATTTGATGTATAGCTCGCTGTCTGGGGGTCTGTTTAGCCCCAGTAAACACTGGTTTTTTGTCTATAGAGCTTTTCAAAACACAATTCCAGTCACCACCTAAAATCATAAATGGACATTTATATCTAAATAATAAATCTGTTAAAGTTGTAAAAAAAGAGGGTAGGCGGCAGAATTTTTAACCCGATTTTTACCCCGATTCTCCTCCTCCGACAATCTTAAGATGCGCCTGATCGTTAAAGATAATCTTATCAGATCATCCTCTCGTGTGTGGTGGGTTAGGAGCGCTCTGGTCCGCTCGGAACGCTGTCAGAACCGCTCCGATCGCAAATTTGTGAAATCGAACATGTTGGATTGTCTAGACCCGATATTGCAGCGTGTGTGGTGTCCCCCGAGAATCTGCCTGCAGAGATCAACATGTAGCCACTCAGAGAGCGAGTTGACAGACTCCGCTGCGCGGCGAAATTAATCTCTCATCAAAACAGCTGCTCGGATTATTTAAAACAGTCACAAGTTCATTTTCCTCACCTCGCCTTCTTCCGGGTCCGGGTCGCGGGGGCAGCCGGGCATCCCAGGCCATCCTCTCCCCGGCCAAGTCCGCCAGCTCCTCAGCTGCGACGCCCAGGTGTTCCCTGGTCAATCTGGAGATGTATTTCCTCCAGCTTATCCTGGGTCGACCCGGTGGTCTCCTGCCGGCAGGACATGCCCAAAACACCTCCCGTTCATTGTTTTTAATAAAAGTAAAAGCTTTCTCATTTGTTTACTCCAAAGTCATGTTTGATCTCGTGAAGTTCTGCGAGATTTCACGTCTGATCTGGGAAAGTTTGTGTGTAAAATCGGTTCGTGTGTCATCCCACCACACACTGTAGGATCAGGACAGTCGGTGTCCGTGATTTTTAAAGGAAAATTTCTCGCCACGTGTGTGGTCTCTTAGGATTTAAAATCGGCCGACAATTTGAAAATCCTGCCGTGTGAACCAGCCTTTAGTTTTGTTTGACCTTTCTGCAGCTTTTGACACTGTTGATCACAGCACCTTAATGAACAGACTTGGTGGGGATCTCTGGAACAGTTTTAGACTGGTTCAGATCGTACCTCTCAAACAGAAGTTTCAGTGTCCATATAAACAACATCATGTCGGATACTACAGATCTGTTCTGTGGGGTACCCCAAGGCTCTGTTCTGGGTCCACTCCTGTTTTTACTATATATCCATCCTCTTGGACAGATCATTAGTAGATGTCACAATGTCTCCTACCACCTTTATGCAGACGACATTCAGCTGTACTGCTCCTTCAAGGACTCAGAATTCTACAAACTGTCTGAACTACTGGAGTGTCTGTCAGCTATTACTAACTGGTTAGAAAATAACTTCCTTCAGTTAAACCCTGAAAAGACTGAATGTTTGATTGTTGCCCCTGATAGGATGGTCCCCCTGATCAGTCAACATAGTGGACATTTAAGTTCTGCTGTAAAGTCAAACCTGAGGAATCTGGGTGTTATTTTCGACCAATCAATGTCTCTTGAAGGTCACTCAAAACAGCTGGTCAGAAACTGTTTTTATCATCTGAGAAATATTTCCAAACTGAGAAAGTTGGTGTCAAAACCTGAACTGGAAATGGTTCTTCATGCTTTTATCTCCTCCCGTCTAGATTACTGTAACACACTTTTCACATGTTTGAACCAAAAAGCCCTTGACCGCCTTCAGCTGGTCCAGAACTCTGCAGCGAGGCTCCTCACTGGACAGGGTATCCGCAGAGTCTTGAAAAGTATTAAAAGGTGATAAATCAATTTTGGGAAATTCAAGACCCTTATAAAGTATTAAAAAGTCTTATCACGGCTTTATAAAGTCTTAAATTTTGGAACGAAGAAATCTGAATTTTATGTCCAACAGTTTGAGTCCCAAAAACATTGTAATCGTGTGAATTTAGTCATTTTTATTTTAAAAAAGAACGGGAAACAAAGGGTGCGTTAGTAATCCTTCTCTCAGAGCACCAGGGCGGGCGGCGCAGAAGTTCAAAAGCGCAGTGTACGCTCTGGTGTTCCCGGTGAGTATTACGAACGCACCGAAATGTTAAGATGGAAGAGAATCTTGGTGAACGACCAGAATGGCGATGAGGTATTAAAATATATTGAGACGGTCTTGAAAAAGTCTTGAAAAGGTATTGAATTTAACTTCAAGATTCCTGCATATACCCTGCTGGAGCAAACAAGAAAGATCACATCACTCCTATTCTGAGGTCTCTGCACTGGTTGTTAAATGTAGAATTCATTTAAAAATCCTGACTCTAACTATCAGGGCCCTACATGGTAAAGCTCCTCTTTATGTTACTGAACTGATAAAGCCGTACGCTCCAACCCGAGCTCTCAGGTCCACAGACCACAATCTCCTAACAGTTCCAAGGACCAGATTTAAAAGTCGAGGTGATCGCTCCTTCCAGTCTGTTGCACCTCGACTTTGGAATGAACTTCCTTTAGTTTTACGCTGTATAGACAGTCTGGACTCCTTTAAAAAGCAGCTGAAGACTCAAATATTTAAAACTGCTTTTAAATAACTCTTTTATGTTCTCTTGTTGTTGTTTAACGAGTTTGATTTGTAATGATATTTGTTTTATTGATTTTATTTGTTTTTTCTGTTTTTTGTGAAGCACTTTGTCTACGTCAAACTGCGGCGGAGATTTATTTTATGGAAGCGACGTTCACTGAAGGGGCTTTTTATTCTTATTTCAGTTTTAGTTTCATTTTGTATTAGTTGTTTGTTTCGTACTTTGCTGAAGACAGATGAACACCGGACCAGTATTACACTCGTTAAATATTCTCAGCACTGGTAGCCGACCCGTAAACACGGTTAAACTGGAAAAAAAAGTCAGTCTCTGATCGTTTCCCTCCCATCCAACATGGTTATTATTTAGATACATTTTCTGAACACAAGCTGCTGCCGTTCTGTCTGTCCGCCACGGGGGGTGGGGGTGAGTAAATATCACTGCTGGCTGCTCTCGGAGGCAGCAGGAGGAGGAGGAGATAGACAGCCGGGAGGAGTTTGTGAGAAACATTTAAAAAGAGCATTGTTTATTATTTTTACATGGGCTTTATCCTTTTACTTTAACCACCAAACATAACTAATCATTAAGAAAATAATTTATAGGGGGACGAATAAATCGTTCTTGAGAAACGGGCGACGATGGGCTCAGCCAATCGCCGATGGTCGATAGATTCGTCTGATCGTCCAACCCTACTTGTTATTAGGGCTGGGTAAAAATATCGATTCATCAATGCATTGCAATTATTAATTTCTCAATTCAATATCGATTCATCACATTTTATGAATCGATTCAGCCCACCGGCCAGTAGGGGCGCTGTGGGCATCACTCTAGTGAGCGTTCAGCGTTGTAAAAGACGCGGAGGATGCACATTTTGTGCTTCTGTTTACATTACTTTTATAACTTGAATGTATAGCAAGAAAAAATACTTTCTACTATTACACACACTTTAGAGGTGTTAAAAAAGCACCTGTTTGTTACAGCTGTGGTTTGTATTCAATTCACGCACTGCTTACGTATTGGTGTATTGTACTGCTTATTCTGTTAAATAAACCATGACAGTAAACACTGGGGTCAGTTTGTTCTTAAACATTTGTAATACTGCACACATTATTGAAAAATATTCTTAGCCAGGGCTGTAGAGTGCGACATATATGTCGCAGTGCGATGATAAAAACGGTCTGTGCTATGAACTATTTTTAGACGTAGCTCGTGCTATTTCCTCAACACGTAATGGATCGTGGCACACCGCCACAGCCAAATAAAAGCCACAACACTTTCAGAATTAAGTTTAAAAATGTTAAAACTATGTAAAGCGTGTGAAATATAGTATTTGCGCACTTGTACGGAATAAAGTTCTCGTCTAGCGACAGATTTCCATCTCTTCCGCGTGTCAGCTGTTCGGAAAAAATACTCTTAGCGACGCTTAAAAGTCTCCCTGTGGTTTAATCACAGACACACATTAAACCAGAGGAGCTAAAAATCCTAATGGGTCACATCGATGTCTGTAAACGAGTCCACGGTCCGAGTCAGGGAGAGAGACAGCTTCACACTGAAGTCCGCCTGACACCGGCACTAAACGCTGCTGCAGCTCAGCCCCAGGGGCGTATCTAGAGGGGGGAGGGGGGCAGGCAGGCAGGCAGGCAGTGGCAAAGACAGTACAAGGGTGGTAAGATCAAAGAAAAAGATAAATAAAAAAAAGATCAAATCGGATAACTCAACAACCACACATCACTATATGTATACAAACTATAATATTGTCCATGTTTTTTTCTAAAACTCAAACCAGATTCACACTACAGTAAAACACTAATTGCACACATTTCTCAGCACACTCACACTTTGAACAAATCTACACTAATTTGAATGAATAAATGTTCTTTTTGAAATTACACTGACACATAAACATGTTTGAAGATATTTCTTGTTATTGTGTTTTCATTATAAGCACTTTGTCAGTGTGTTAAGAATGATAAGTACTAATTTTGGCTAGCTGAATATTTATGCTGGTGCTACAACGTTTTGTTCTGTGCTACAAAATCTGCAACCTCTGTAGCACCAGTGCTATGAGCTAAAAAAGTTAACGTAGAGCCGTTAGGTACTTAATTACTTGTGTATTTACTTATTATTGAATCGATATCAAAGCTAATAGATCAATATCGAATTGAAATCGAATCGAAGCCTGAAGAATCGAAATCAAATCGAATTGTGACATTCCTAACAATACCCAGCCCTACTTATTATCAACCTTCTTGATACAAGTTTGTGCTAATCTGCAGAAACTTGGGGGCTCGTCCGGGATATCAACCACTCACTTATAAAAATACATGTAAATAATGCTCATGTTCATGCCTTTCTCTTTGTTGTCAGAGCTCCTTTGAGGTGTCATGTGATAACTGACATGTACTGTATGTATAAAAACACAAAAAAACTAAAAGAAACGTGCCTGGATTTTCCCGCGTGCTTCAAACAGATAAGAGTTTTGTTGGCTGGGGGCTGATGTTGAGCTGACGGCCACCTGGGAGGTATCTGTAGCAAAAGTGTCACCATTTAAGATGAAAGAAAGAATTCTTCTGCAGTATTTGTTTGTGTCAGAAACAAAGCTCTTGTAGTATTGAGGTTAGTAAACAATAAACCTGGCTAGAGGAACAGGATAAACTAGATTTAGGTTAAGAATGTAAAGGTTTGTTTAGGACTGGAATATCAGGATTAGTGAACTAAAACCTGCCAGTAAGAGGAATTGATGAACTCTATAGTTATTTGCTTCTCATTGATCTGTGCTTAGAAGCCATTAAACCTTCAGACATCAAGTTTATTCTTACGCACGTAGAAATCTTCTGCAGAGATTACATAAAGCTGAAGAAATGAGCAACAAAATAAAGGTCCCCGTTAGGGATCGTGTTACCAGACACACACCAAATACAAACAATATTTTCACCCCCCACAGTAAGTCGATTGGGGAGCTCCTTCACCTGAAGGTCGATGTAGTTGTTGGGCTCGGCGCTGCTGCCTGATGTATGAATTATTCCCACAGTCGTGTCACATTGAGCAAACATCTCTGATCAGTTTAGCGAGTAACAAATTTAGGGAGCCCAAGAGTGCTGTCTCAAATTCATTTGTGTCTGCTGGCATTGGGCAACGCAGAGATTCTGTTCAGCATGGATATTTGTCTTGAGGAATTAGTCTCTCTTGGCGTGAAGGGCGGCGAAGGTCATCGTGTAAATTCTCTTGTGTTTCTCTCTTTTTCTGTTTGTGTGGGTAATCAGAGCGGAGGGGGTCTCAGTCGCTGCACAAGTCTTAAATATTTGCAGCCACTTTATTTATTTCTCTTTTAATCTGAGTGGTAATAAATTGTGAATTTGGGCATGATATGCAAAGACATTGAAGACCACTAATGCAAGAAAATACACAGTAAACGGTGCTGCCTATTAAGGCTGTGTTGTGTTTATCTCCGTTGAGCTCAGTTTGCAAACTCCCAACTTAGACGAGTTGTTATTTATTAGTCGCTATGAGCTGCCCTGGTGTTTATTTAAGGCCTTTTAAACTGATTATCTGAAATATCTTTTCACTTTCAGCACTTTCCTCTCAGATCAAAAGCCAAGCCAGACTCATGGTGATCTGTGCGATGAACACGCTTTCTGCTTTATCACGACGGGTCAGAAGAACAAACCCCCTGCAGCTGTGTTCAGTATAGACAGAATTTTAAAGATGCAGGGTTGAGCTGAGGCACTCGTTTACCACCAAGTATTTTCTTGTTTCTAATTTAGGCCGTTTTAGAGCAGAAATTAAAAATAAGCATGTTTTTTTATACTATTTCTTAAATTTCTTCCTTTTTTGTGCAATACACACACCAATTATAACAAACATAATGTTTATTAACACATCCTAAATGAACATAATTAAACAAGAATGGCCCGTTTCAAGTGAATTTTACACAAACTTTTTGGAAGCCTCAGATTAATCTTGTAATAATTTTACTATTTGCTTTAGGTTGGGTTCTGAGAGTGTGTGACGGTTTAGGTTTTAGTGCTAGGTCAGTGGTTCACAAACTTTTTTACCTGAGTACCACCTAAAACCTATATAGGATCTTCAAGTACCACCATGATGTTGGACCTTTAAATAATGCACAATTTGACTGTTTTTATACTGGAATCAATTTGCAGCTGTGAGAGCTGTATTGAGTCTTTTTTTAAATATAAATCTAATCTGGTTCTTGTACTTTCCTGAAATACAGTATTTTTAATGTTATAATTATCCAAAAAAAGATGTCAGTATGCATAGTGGATCGTTTTTAGTTTAATAAAATCCTCACAGGAAAGCCCTGTAACTTCCTTTAAAACAAAGTCTGTTGAACAGAACTACAGACCCACAACCCCCATCCCAACCTGGCTAACAGCTGATGACATCACTACAAACAAACAGGACAGGTCTAGTCCTGCTACTGGAGGACTTTCTACTGATCATCATGCACCATGATTTTGGAATGAACTTCCTTTAGTTTTCCGCTGTATAGACAGTCTGGACACCTTTAAAACGCAGCTGAAGACCCAATTTAAAATAGCTTTTAACTAAATCTTTTATGTTCTCTTATTGGTGTTTAAACATTTCTATTTTTAATGATATTTTTTATTTGTTTTATTAATTTTATTTGTTTTATAGTCTTTTATTTTGTCTAAGAAATCTTAACCTGTCCTTTATTATTTCATTTATTTTAATAGTCTTTTATTTAATCTTGATGTTTTTGGTTCTTTGTCTTTTAATCAGGTTTAATTCTGCTTTTTTTTGTGAAACACTTTGTGATTTTTGTCTGTGAAAAGTGCTATATAAACTTTACTTACTTACATGCCCTCAAACACACCACCTGCTTTTAATTGATTTATTCCCCAAACCTTAACTAATAAACAGTTGATTTATGGTTAAATCCAAAAACTCTATACAGTATTTTCTCATTTAAAATGTCTTTTACCTTTGTAGTAATTTCACATAAAGGATTTCTGCCTTCTTTGTTTCTGCATCTTAATGATACTGAGGGACAAAACGATCATTAAAAGCTGAACAGAGACCTGAATCTGATCTGACTGAGACCTGGACCTGCTAACAGGTCCAGAGAAACTAGATTAGACTGGACTGAATATCCAGTTAATGTTCTGTTATTTTGTTTTAAGGTCATATTCGAGATGTTCTCTGATGCTTTTGACCTGATGTGTATAAATACAACCTCTACAGCTGTCTGTCAGCTGGTTGTTATGACAACGGCGCGAGCTGTGAGTCTGGCAAAGCGCGAGACAAAAAAGGGGTTTTTGCTTCCTCCTTAGTTCGGCTCTGAGCGCTGAAACAGGAAGTGCAGATTAAAGCGTGCTGTCCTGTAGCGCTGGTCCCGGACCAAAGCGACTGGTAAAATGCCTGATGGCCTTTCCAGTCCGCTCCACAGCATGTCCTGTCAGCGACAGCGGCTTGGCGTGGGCCGCGAGGGGCTCACGTCGGTCGATCAGAGAGACACCTCCAAGCCCGGAGGGTTGGGTCCACCAGGGTACCACTGGTGGTACGCGTACCACAGTTTGAGAACCACTGTGCTAGGTGACACGTGCATCACCTTTGTTAAACCACACTGTCTGTGAATTATAGTGACATCACTAAATAATGTTGTAGTTCAGTTGAGTCCTTTTGTTTTCATCCAGAGCTCTGAAGGAGAAGGGCTCCGTTGTTTGACATCTGTGTGATAAGAGATTGAAACTGTCTTCTCAAAGTGTATAAATCTTTCGGTCAATATTATTCTAGAAGCATTCTCTCCCATCAGGCTCTGGATTTAAAGCTGTCTCCCCTTGTGAGGTTTTTTCCTCAATAATAAATACAAAAACAACATCAAATGGTGTTTTTCATGCCTTTATTAAAGGTCCCATATTCTGCACTTTATATCCACTCTGAATCATTTCTTTTACATCTCAATAACATGTAAAAGCTCTGCATTGGTCAAATTGACCCTTACTTTAAGTGCAGCTGTTGTTCTTCCACCTCCCCATCCAACCTCCTAAAGCAAAACTTTCCTTTCAAATGGGCGGGGCAGTTGGGGAGCTGAGCTCCTCTAAGCCCCACCCATCTCTCTTCTCTGCACGCATTAGTGAGATGTCTGTGGTTCTTCAGGGTCTCAGATGAAGGAAGTAAAAAAAGACTTTTGTGCTTGTTGATGCAACCACCTACGAAGCAACTGCCATGCTTTGCTTGTAGCTTTACCATGACTGTTTGCTAATGTTTGTGAGGATGTGCGCTCCCGTGGTTTTTAAAAGGCGGGGGTGGGCTCAGGTAGCTAAAGGTGCTCGTGATTGGCTCTGTCCTCTAAAGAGAAGTGGTCTTTTCTCTTCTTGAGGTCAGCATGAGCATTAGCTCAAAACACATTTCCCAAAAGTGAGAATAAGGAAGTGAAAACGGTGAAAGTATTTTAACACTTTTGGGTCTCACACACAGTCTTTGTGACTGATATGACTGTTAAAAGATATTTAGAAAGCGATTGTTGCATCTTGACATTATTGGCAGGATTTCTCAAAAGTTGCAATTGTGAATAATTGCTCAACGTACAACAGAATAACAAGGAAGTAATGTCTTACATACATTAAAAAGTAATTTCCATGTGTAATTTTGTGTAAATTAGATATATAAAATAGGAGTGGGTGAAATGATGTCATAGATTTTGAAGGATTAGCAACTATTTACTAAAGCTGAGGGATCCTAGTTTCGATTTGAGGCACAATCTGTTCATGGGTCTAGTGCAAAATTACACAAACTGATTGAAATCTGTTCAATATTATTTGGCTTAAATGTATTTTAAATTTCGTTTTTTTTATTTTTATTTTAAGGCTTCATTTCTGTAAGGAAATAATTTGCTTCTAGTGTTCAGTAAATTGCAGAACTGTAGTAAAATCAGTGTAATTAAAAAAGGCAACAAACATATATTGGTGGATTTTACTCTAAAATAATTAGATATTTTTGGTGTGTTACCCAGCCCCACTTTGTAATATTGCAGTCTATTTATTTGCTTTTAAAATGAAGGAACTTTGAAAAAATCTATTCTAGCCTTAAAAGGTTGTTCTGTGTAAAACCACCAACGACTTGACGAAAAAAAAGATTGTTAAAAATGGTAACAACAACAAAATCCAAATTTTAAGGCTTTTGCAAAGCTGGAAAGACCTTTTTAAATCTTTAAAATTTGCATGAAATTTAAAATTTGACTTGATTTGTTACTAAGTACGTATGTCAGATTTAAATGAGTTTATTTTAATGATCGTGTTAATATTAAAGGTCTATTTAAGGGAATAGAGTAACTATGACTTTGTGAAACATTTAGCAAACACTTATTTTAATGTAACCACTTTAAACATTAAGGTAGATGCTGAACTAAAATTCAAACCGAATGCACATCTACTTTAAAGCTCTTTCAGGTTATTTCTGACTTGTTTTTCGAGAGAACAGAGTTTATATTTGCTCATTTAGTAAGTACTATGATAATAGATCCATCTTTAATTTAAGTAACCTCTTCGGCCGTCAGATTTAATTGCAGGAAGTCTCGGTGAAGATGTGGGTTTTACGTTTCAGAATGCTTTTATGTTGTGGCAAAGCAAAAGCGGCTTCTATTTTCAGAGGAGCGCATTCCGGAGAAATTCTCCACTTACAGCTTGTCGTCGAAACAAACTTAAATGGCCTCACTTTGTGCTGATTGCTCTTGTGTTGTCATGGTTTCACATCCATTAGCAGAATGGCTGTAGATTTGTTTGACATAAACTGAGGTAAAAGCACTCAGTGTTTGTCTTCTTAAAATAGTGGTGGCATTTGTCCAGCCGAGTGTCTGTCGGGCAGGAGAAACTTGTCAAGCAATTTAATGGCCTTAAAGTCCCTCAGCTGACAAAGCAGCATTTCTCCTTGGGTGTCTAAAGCTAGGGTGAGGTGCCACTGTTTGCGGTACGTTTAATCCTTATGTGGAACTTTGTTCAAACTCCAGTTTTTTGTCCCTAAATCCATTTACCATTGAATGCTTGATGCTTGTATATCATCCATAATCTGTTTTCAAATCTGCCTTGACACATATGAACAGTTTGTGTTTATTGTAAAGGCAAAGAATGAGTAAAATTCAGATTTTTTTTTTAATGTTTTTTTCTTGCTGCTGAACTTATAAAAAAGCAGTATAGGTGTTCAGTAACCAGAAAGAAAATTCATGATCCTGTTTTCGTTTTCAGCCCAGAACTGTTCGGGACTGCGGACCTGCTCCCAGTGCTTGGAGCAGCCGGAGTGCGGCTGGTGTGGAGATCCCAGCAGCACAGGAAAGGGGCTGTGCATGGAGGGTTCCTACCGGGGGCCCATGAAAAGGCTGGCGAAGCAGGGCCAGCAGAGCCTCACCCAGGACATGAGCCTGGAGCCAGGCAGCTGCCCTAAAGACAAAGGCTTTGAGTGGGCCTTCATTCACTGCCCTGGTGAGTAATCTACATCCTGATTTCCTTCTGTCATTTCTTACTGAAATTACAGATCATGTGTCACATGAGCATCTGTGTGAGAGGTCCTTATTGGGTATTGATTGTTGTGTTTTGGATTGAAAAGATGTTCATATCCTGGAATCTTGTTTCAGCTCCTTAATGTAACAAATCCCTCCCTGATGAGTCCAAGCTACTATACAGTATGCATTCATTATAACTCCCTTCTATACAACCACTTTATGTTACATGATAATATACCTACAGCTAGTGGAGATCAGACACTTCATGTTTTCTAGAATGACTTTTAAAGAGTTGATTTGGAGAATTATTACTTTCTGAAGATGCTTCAGGATTCCTTTTTACCAATAAATTTCAGTATAGCATGCTATGTCAAAAATGGCTTTTATTTTCTCATTTATACAGTTTAAACTGTCATCTCATGGTTAAAACATTGGAGTAAATGTTCATTTATTGCCTTTATTTTAAGCTTATTTTCATCCAAGGACATTTAGATTTAATTCATCCAAAAGTACCTAACTTTAAAGGAACTAGTCATCTAATTTGGCTAAAAAAGCTAGCATGAGCAATTGGCAAAGTTTTTCCAGTTGGGACATTTGATTCAAGCTAATTAAAAGTTGTTGCCTTAAAAATACTTTTAAAAAAAGGCTTGGTTGATTAAACAATAATTAATATGACACGACGGACACAAGCTGCTGACAGTTCTAATGAGTCTGTTCCGTTTCTAGGAAGTAATAACAACGCTAGCTGTAAATTCATCCACAGATGTGACGTTCAGTCTGGTGCAATGCAAAGCTTAGAAGAAAACAAGAAATCACTTCATATTCTCGTCATATTTCCTCCTCAGCTTGCCAGTGTAACGGCCACAGCACGTGCGTGAACGGCAGCGTGTGCGAGCAGTGCCGTAACCTTACCACCGGTTTGCACTGCGAGACCTGCATGCCTGGTTACCATGGAGACCCAACCAATGGTGGCAAATGCCAAGGTGAGTAGTGCACGTCTTCAAAGTTTCTCTGAAGATGTATTTTCACTCTGATCACCATCCTTGTTATCTGTAAGAGTTTAATTGATATACACCCAGAAAAATGTCTTTAATTTTTGCACCAGTACTGGTGTTTACATGTTGGGTAACTGTCTAGAGCAGAGGTGTCCAAACTTCTCAAGACAAGGGTCAAAATCTCTTAAGTTTAAAGTTTAAAATTAAGGCAAAAAAACTGTTTTATAGTGATTTGTTTTATTTGTGCAGCTCAAAAATAGACATAAATTCCCTAGATTTGATTGAACTGTTTTCTAGTTGCTTGAAGATAAATTCTAATCCATTATCGGCAAGAACGGCAGGATCGGGGCCAGTCTTTCTTCAGTAAAGCTGCTGGATTTAGTCAGGTTTTATGAATGGTGCTCACAAGTCTGC
The DNA here is from genome assembly GCA_006937965.1 of Callopanchax toddi. Classification (NCBI taxonomy): domain Eukaryota; kingdom Metazoa; phylum Chordata; class Actinopteri; order Cyprinodontiformes; family Nothobranchiidae; genus Callopanchax; species Callopanchax toddi. The sequence goes on from SSNR01000340.1 coordinate 408,562, forward strand.
TTTTTAGTAAAAGTCAGTGAATGTTTGTTGTTCCATTCACCAGGAAATTACATTAAAAGACAAAACCTGGTTAAAAAAGACAAATACTTTGGATTGGACTGAAAGTTTTAAATTTTAAAACGGCTTTAATGTATCTGTTTTATGTTTTGCAGTAGTAAAAATCATCAACTTAGAGATGTTTAAGTGTCTTTCTGCATCCATAAATGATGGATAACTAAATTCTACCATTCTGGAATTGCAGTTGAAGGCTGGATAAAATTACTCAGAGGGCCACAAGTGGCCCACGGGCCGCACTTTGGACACGCCTGGTTTAGAGGAACCTGATGAATGCCAACCTTTATATTGCATCATGAATACATTACACTGTCATGGTGAAGCATAACCAACAGAGGGCACTAGAGCGTACTGATGTGAAGTAAACTACTGTATTTGTTCTGCTTGGTTTAGGTATTTAGGTAAATGTGTTGAGTGTGTTCAGCTGGATGGTTTTTAATTTAGTTTATTTCTAACAGGAAGGATATTTTTGGGGACAGGCAACATGAGGTACAATATTAAAGCATTCTTGGTTCAAATGTTTTTTCTAGATATTGATAAAAGAAGAAGTCAGTCAGTGTTTAGTTTTTGTCTCTTGATATAAAACGGTTAATTAAATTTTGTATAGGACAGAATTATTAATAGTTTTTAATGAAATTCTTATTTTTAATGCAGGAGTTTCTCATTTCTGCTGAATGCATTGTGAGGAGTGGCTGCATTCACAGTGTAAGAGTGGGTGTTAAATCAGGGGATTATTAGTCTGTGTTGGGGTTTCTTTCTAATGAATGAGCTGACGTGAAACATGAACAGAATTGCTGAGAAATCAAATGTAGGTTTTTGTTTCAGATGTACACATTCTGACATACAGAGTGATTTTCACTCCAAACCTACCAGAAAACATGTTTTTACACTTTAATCAAACTGCTGTAAAAGCTAAATGTAGTTTTGCATATTTACTGGAATTCACTAAATGTTAAGATATCAACATTTGTCATGGAACCATCCATGTCAAATGATGGTTTGACATCAGTGACGTGACCATATTTGATCACTTGCTTTTATTCTTGATGTGCAGTCTAAGCCTGAAAATTGTGTTAAAAAGTTTTAAAATGTAAGGAAAAAGGTAACAAGATTTTTAAAACTACAAATTTTTTTTTTAAAGTGAAACAAATAAAAGACAAGCAAACATAAAAGTGTCCTTTTTATTAGCCTCCTCTACACCTAATGGGTAAAACTTTACCCAGTTTTCCAAGTATTTCAGTGCGTGTCCTTTAAAGGGTTAAGGCAGTGGTTCCCAAACTGGGGGGCGGGGCGCAGTGTAACAGC
>SSNR01000340.1:412706-432760 GCA_006937965.1 Callopanchax toddi
CCCCCCCCCCCCCCCCATCACCCACAATTCTGCTGTTTTTTTGTCACCAAAATGTTTCAGATTAGCAAACAATTTCAATGAAGTGATGTGATTAAAGGAATACACATGGCATTCCACTTTTGTCTCATCAGTTAAAGCTGCTCTGTGTAATTAGAAAAACAAATTAGCCTAAAACATTTTTTTTCATGCCTCTTAACAACGTTCTAACATAAAACTTCAGCCAATCATACGTTTCAGACTGAAAGCAACTATTGAACAATCCGTCTGTCTGTCTGTCTCGCTGAAGTGCCGCATTTCCTTGGATCTTCCATTAATGCGTGCTGGCCCATTTTTCAGCAGAACATCCTGGAAGTGAGAGGAGGACAGAAACAACCGGCTGCTACCGCTTTAATTTTAGGAAAAAATACCAGTCCCCAAAAAAATTAAACATTTTCAGCTAGCAGAAAACAAAAAAACATTTGGAAGAGGAAAAACCAGGGTGAACATTAGCATAGCGTTTCAACGACTGGTGTTTTGCACTCTTGTTACTGTGGCAATGCGTGGTCCCATATCTTGGGGAGATGCGGCATAGGATTATAGCTGATGGGAGGGGTGAGAGTTCTGGAACCGTGTTTATGTAAAATTGCTAGCTATACCTAGCTTGTTTGCAGATTACAGAATGCAGCTTTAACAGAATATTGTCTCAAAAGTCTTGTGGATCTTCAAGATGTTTTTAGGCAAACGTGAGACTGGTCTTTGTGATCATTTTGGTCAGCAGAAGTTTTAGCCTTGAAATTCTCTAATGGTCCAACTCACATCTCCTTTTCATTGTTAAATCATGACCGTAACCACAACCAAGTAAGGACTGCAGTGCTTTGGATGTTTAGAGTTCTTTTGTTCTTGAATTTCTTTAAAGTGCCTGTGACTCCATATTTAAATCACTTTATATTAAACAGGTGTAATCTTTGATGCCTCTAGATTAGCGTTGCACCATTATAACTCAAAATACGCTGTAATTATTTCCTAACGAGCAACTCAGAGATCAGAAGAAAGCGCCGCCTTCCGGTTCTGCTGGGTTTCTCCTTATTTGGCAGCCTGACACTTCTGCTGCAGCAGGGGGCAGTGCCGTCGTGTGAAAGAGAAACGAAACTGAAACTAAACACTACACGGTCTATGGGCAATGGCGGCGGCACTGCCTCGCTCCAGTTGTCGTGAATGTGCATGTGGGAGGAGAATTGACCATATAAGCAAGTCCGGATCACTATGACCTCATAGCGGGCTGGAGTGAAAAAAACTGTTTGAAACCTGGGTCTGAAATCTGGAAGAGCTTCTCACTGGCTGTACTAGGAGACAGATGGACGCCGTTTTTTGCTCTTTCTGGCAGGTTTAAGGTGAGAACTCAACGTTGCAACATGATAGATAAGTCAGAAAACATGGAAACCGATGTCATGGGACCTTTAAAACAGGACATGATGTGTTGCTTTTTGAGATCTTTTAGCCTACTTCATGTTGTCAGAAGTGATGTCTTGATTCTACAGGTCTGACTGTAATCAGGTCTGGTGTGAACTGATGGAACTGACCTCAGCCTTACAAACAATGTGGTTAAATAATTCATGATCTACCGGGGGGGTACTTACCATATTTTTTGGACTATAATCAGAATCAGAATTCTTTTTATTGCCAAGTAAGTGAAGTTTCACATTACCCGGAATTTGACTCAATGAATTGGTGCAAACATACATACATACATAATAAGGTTAATTGAAAATAGAAAAATAAAAATAAAGAAGTAATAAAAAATATTAATAATAATAACAATAAGCGGAGACATGAGCTAAAAGTAAAAAGTAACTGCTGCAGAGATGCTTCACTATTTACTGTTCAAGAGTCCAACAGCAGAGGGGAAGAAGCTGTCTTTGTGGCGGGAGGTACGTGTCCGAATGGACCTCAACCTCCTGCCTGAAGGGAGGGGCTCAAACAGTCCATGACCTGGATGGGAGGGGTCGGCTATGATACGACCTGCACGCCTCAGAGACCTGGAGACGTACAGGTCATGGAGTGATGGAAGGCTGCAGCCGATCACCCTCTCAGCAGAACGCACAACACGCTGTAGTTAAGTAAGGCGCAATAAGCAAAAACTGTCATATAAGTCTAACTTTATTCAACTCATTCACAATAACTCATAATAGCTGTCAAATTTGTTCAGTTGTACCATGATAAACAGAACGATAAACTCACTTTTTTCAGACCATTACTCTTCCTCAAGTCTATCAAAGTCTTCATTTTCAGTGTCTGAGTTTAACAGTTGCACGATTTTGGCATCAAGCATGCCCGGCTTCCTCTCGTCATCATCCGAGTCAGTCTCGTCGTTCTACTGCATGACTGATGGCCTTGAGCATGAAATCTGCTTTGTAAGCAAGTCTCTTAAGGTGGCACTATGAGGTCCTTATTCACATACCATAATATTACCGGAATGATGAAGCACAGTATGTATCACTCTGCGAGCCTCCTGACTACGGTAGCTGGAATGCTCCGCCAGTCCATCAACAGTGCGGCTTAACAAAGTCATACTAAAACATTTTTACAGATTTGTGAGCGCTGTGTACCACATAAAATCGGTTTGAGGTCAGTAAGCATAAACAGAATTAGTACATAAGGCGCACTGTTGATTTTTGATCAAATTAAAGGATTTTAGGCGTGCCTTATAGTCTGAAAAATATGGTACTTAATTTATAGAGCCAGGTTGGTTTGGATAGCTTATTTTTCTTTAATAGATGAAATTACTGCATTCGGATTTATTTGGTTTATCTAATGAAATTAGTTTGCTGATCTGAAACATTTAAGTGACAAAAATAAAAGAAAGTAGACAAATACTTAATATACTGTGGACACGAAGCAGAGCAGCTGTTTCAGTCAGATGATGACATTCATCATTGTATAAATAAGTCAGTACACTGATTCATGCATCATGTGACGTAATGAGTGTTGATGTCAGATCGTTGTGAGATCACCGTTTTCTCCTCATGCGGAGTCAAATGCTGATTGGGATAAAAACAAAGATCAGTTTCCTTTATCAGACTGAAAATCCACCTCCTGAATAAATTCTGCTGACACAGTGTCTTACATCAGTGTGGGAGGACCATTTCCTCTAAGCTGTCTCTTTTCTCACTTGTAAGCAGAATGGGTGCTGTTTTTAATACCATAATGCAGCAAGAGTTATGGAGGAGTCCTGGCAAAGCTGGCCACACATTCAGACACAAAATACAACAAATCCACCCTCATGGTCTTCTATTCTATAATGTCTGCTAAGTACTCAGGATAAAATCACCCATCCTTTGGTTTTCTATCAGTACCTTTTCAGTTACATGTTTAACCCTCACAGATTGCAGACTTCATAAATGCACTGATAGAAAAATTGGAAGATGGAGATGAAACTCCCCAAATCCCTCTCTTATAGCTCGTTTCCACGCTGGTCTGCGGCTGGACCGGGACCAGCATTACAGGACGGATCATTTTAATCTTAAAGCCATACTCAGTAGCCAGGTAAACAAACGAGGTCTCGCTAGCTATTTTACAGAAACACTTCTCGGTGAACTCACCCCTCCCGTCGGGTAAAATCCTTACGCCAGCCTCCTGCAGACATTGGACCACGGTTTGCAAAGGTGACAAAGCAGAGTATAACTCCAGCCGCAGAAATGTTCCCCCAGATTTTCCTCTTTTCACCTCCAAACGTTTTTAGTTTTCTGCTAGCTGAAAAGGTGTTTTTTTGGGGGGGGACTCTGGTATTTTTATCTTAAAATGGAATCACCTGCTGGCTCTCTGTCCTACTTCTACTTTCACTTTCACTTCCGGGATGTTCTGCCCCAAAATGTGTCCGGGCGGATTAATGCCAATTCAAGCAGTGAAGAAATGCGGCAGACAGACAGCTGTCTGTCTGCCAATCCTATCGTTCGGACCGAACGATAGGATTGGCTGAAGTTTTTAGAGAACTGCGGGACAACTACTTTATTGATTTCTTTTGTTTTTTTTTTATCTCCACAATATATTTATGGCTATACTATGTTGGAACGTTGTTAAGAGGCTTTAAAAAAAACGTTAAAAGCTACATTGTTTACCTGGCTACTGAGTATGCCTTTAATAAAATAACTTCTTACTAAAGTAATAAAATAACTGCACTCCAGGGTTTGTTTTGCTTGTCACAAGCAGTAACGTTTTTCTGTCCCCCAGTCGGTGGACCGTGTTGTTTCAACGCCACAGCTCCACCCTAACAGTACCGCTTGTAGCGTTACCAAATACGCTATAACCTCTGACCTCTGACCCCTTGACATCACCCAAACAATAATCCATCTTTTTCCCAATAACTTGGATTACAATGACTCTTTTATTATGTTTTAACCTGAATCAAGATTCCTACAGGTGTCCAACTGTCCACTTTCAGGTGTCCATTTTCCCAGATGACCTCAACTGGACTCTCTTAGTTATAATAAACCTAAGACTCTCTTAATAATAAATTCAGAATCTAAAGTGTTCCCTTTCTTGTGACACTGCTGGTCTAATCTTGTTTACATTTGAAGTGTTTCACAATGTTCCAGCTACAAGGTCTTTTCACTCACACATTCAAACGGTGTTATAATGTGTTTCTCTTGTTTCAGGATTATTTTATATACATCTTAAATCATCTGGTTTTCTATATTTCTACTTTGCTAAAAGGTTAAATCAGTATTATGTTAATACTTCCGTCATTAAGATGGAATATGGTTTTAAAGATCTGAGTCATGTGACTTAGTAAACCCCTTCCCATTGGCCCACGTCGACATGACTCCATCTTAAGCCCTTCCACTGCCGGAAGAGAAGGAGTTCTCAGTCAGCCTACACTGAGATGCTCAGCTGTCACCTGCTACACAACTGAGCTATTTCCTAAGTTGCCGGCCTTCCTGTATGGGTCAAGCCCCGTTTTCGGCCGATGTCCGCTCTTTTCCCCTGAGGCACAGACATCCCACATCTGCCTCTCTCCACGACATGGGGAAAAGAAGCCTCAGCTATGTTAGCTCCAGATGCTAACCACCGACGGAGATGGTTTTTCTGACTGCTGTATCCTGGGACGGGAACCGGGTGCCTGCCGGTGGCCACCACTGCCCCCAACGGCTCCAGCCGGATCGAGGGAGGACCCTTCCACCTCCGTATCGGTTCTCGACTTCCATCCGGGACCGATCCATGGGAACGCCAGCTAAGTAAAACCCTCTATGGTAACTGAAGGCCTCTGTTGATAAGCTCTACATTCCACGAGAGGCTGCTCGCTGCAGAACCAGAAAGGTGGAGCTGCACCAGAAGGCGGAGCTGCACCAGGTTCAGCCCCGCCCATTCAACCAATCAGACCCGGCCATTCCATCAGAGTCAGCTCCCACACCTCCCGTGTGATTGACCTGGTTATACTGGACTATTACACTGGGTTGTTAGATCCGAGAACGAGGTGTAGCATCTCCGCCGGATCCAGAGTACAAAGTCCGGCGGAGATGCAACACCTTGTTGTCGGGTAATGCTGCGAGCGTGTCTGTGGAGCTTCGTATGGTGCTCCTGGTCCGGCGCAGCTTTGTGCTGCGGGTCCGCGAAGCGCTCAGGGTTTCCCCCGGTGCTTTGGGCCCCCGCCAGGTTAAGCCACAGAGCGCTAACAGCTGCTATCAGCGGCTAATGCTACGCTGGGTCTGCAGAGCAATGTGCTGCGGGTCCGCGAAGCGCTCAGGGTTTCCCCGGTGCTTTGGCCCAGCTGCTAGCTGATAGCAGCTAGCAGCCGCTATTAGCAGCTAACGCTACGAAGCAAAGTGGGCTAGTTCGGCTTGCTCTGTTAAGCTCACTGTCTCTCGTTGTAGTCTGTATGACAGAAAACGTTAACGTTTCTCATTCACAAACTAATACTGTTACAAAAATATGACTGAAACCCCGAGATATTTAATCAATTTTGAGGATATGTTTTATCCTGAAAACAAGGGGAAACAGAAGGAGAAACAGGTAGATTTCAGTTATTTTCTTGTAAAGTCACTCTTTTGCAATAAAGTTATGTAAAAACAAAAACAGCGGAGGAAGGCTGACCCTGGTTGCAATAAAGTTAAAAAAAAAAAAAAGTCAGTGGGGCTGTGTAGCGGGGCAGGGCTGACTCTGGTTGAATGGGCGGGGCTGAACCTGGTGCAGCTCCACCTTTCTGGTTCTGCAGCGAGCACCACTTGCATTCTACTGTAACTTATTCAACCAGCCACTCCTCCACTTAACCCTCAATCTAAATTAAAATGACCCTAGTCTTAACATCACAGACTCAAGTCATTAAAACTTATATTAAGATCAACTTAGGACACTTAACATCGTGTTGACCCAGCTAATAACCTTGCTACCTCTGCTAATCTGTTTGTAACTGTTTGTACGTCTCTTTTATAATAAATTCTGTAGTCTTTATTCCTGACTCAGTATTCCATTCGTCCAAGGGAGTAGATTTGCTCTTGACATTGGTGGGGACCAGGACGGAACGGGGGGGGATTTAAGGATTTATCGTTGAATCTAAAAAAACTTGTATATTTCTACATTATAGTTTCTTTTTACAGCTGTGAGAGCAGTATTAAGTCTTATTTAAAATATAAATCTAATCTGGTTCTTGTATTTTCCTTGAAATACAGTGTTTTAATGTAATATTTATAATTATCCATGCGTATTGGGTCGTTTTTAGTTTAATAAAATCCACACAGGAAAACCTTATAACTGACTTTAAAACAAAGTATGTTCCCTAAAACAGTGAACAGAACTACAGACCCACAGCCCCTATCCCAACTCAGCTAGCAGCTGATGACCTCCATCCACTACAAACAGGACAGGTCTAGTCCTGCTACTGGAGGACTTTCTACTGATCATCATGCACCAGGATTTAGGAATGAACTTCCTTTAGTTTTATGCTGTATAGACAGTCTGGACACCTTTAAAAAGCAGTTGAAGACCCAATTATTTAAAACTGCTTTTAACTAAATCTTTTATGTTCTCTTATTTGTGTTTAGCCATTTTGATTTTTAATGATATTTTTTATTTGTTTTATTAATTTTATTTGTTTTATAGTCTTTTATTTTGTCTAAGAAATCTTAACCTGTCCTTTATTATTTCATTTATTTTAATAGTCTTTTATTTTATCTTGATGCTTTTGGTTCTTTGTCTTTTAATCAGATTTAATTCTGTTTTTTGTGAAGCACTGTGATTTTTGTCTATGAAAGCTGCTATAGAAATAAACTTTACTTACTTACATGCTCTCAAACACACCACCTGCTTTAGTTGATTTATTCTCCAAACTTTAACTAATAAACAGTTGATTTATGGTTAAATCCAAAAAGTCTATAATTTTTCATTAAAAATGTATTTTACCTTTTTAGTAATTTCACATAAAGGATTTCTGCCTTGTTTGTTTCTGCATCTTAATGATACTGAGAGACGAAACGATCATTAAAAGCTGAACAGAGACCTGGACCTGATCTGACTGAGACCTGCACCTGACTGAGACCTGGACCTAACAGGTCCAGAAAAACTAGACTGGACTGAATATCCAGTTAATGTTCTGTTATTTTGTTTTAAGGTCATATTCGAGATGTTCTCTGATGCTTTTGACCTGATGTGTAAATACAATCTCTACAGCTGTCTGTCAGCTGGTTGTTATGACAACGGCGTGAGCTGCGAGTCTGGCAAAGCGCGAGACAGAAAAGAGAGGTTCTGCTTCCTCCTTAGTTCTGAGCGCTGAAACAGCAAGTGCAGATTAAAGCGTGCCGTCCTGTAGCGCTGGTCCCGGATTGGTCCGGTCCAAAGTTAGCATCACGACTTGTAAAATGCACGATGGCCAGTCCAGTCCGCTCCACAGCAGGTCCTGTCAGCGGCTCGGTGCGGGCCGCGAGGGGCTCATGTCAGTCGGTCAGAGACACACCTCCAAACCCGCGGAGGCAGGGGAGTGTGGCGTACAGCGCCTCGCTCCGCTGCTGCACGTATGGTGGGGACGCAATGCTATTTCTGCATCCTTGGATCAAATTATTGGTGGGGACAATTCAGTGATTTCTGAATATTGGTGGGGACACGTCCCCTCCATCCATGCCAAATTTACGCCCTTGCATTCGTCCATACAACTAAGGTATGTAATCCGCTCCCTGTAATCTTTCTTAATGAACCTAGAAAAATTCCTGTAACCACTAGTGGGTGAAGGTATCAAAGCAAACAGCTTCGTATAAAACCGACAAAACTCACCTAGTAACCTTACAGAAGTGTGCAGCTAAACAAACTAACAGTTTAAAACGCTACACGCTCCATTCTCCTATGGATCGACACCTGAAGAGGGCTGTTCATGGTCCTTGAATGGCACAGTCTGGATCGGTTGTATGGACCGGTTATTTTGTGATTTTGTTTTGGAGGATGCAGCAGGGAGCTTAAATACGTTGCAAGATTTACAGTCAACCATTTAACCAACTAACCGACCATCAAAACAGCCAAACATAACAGTTTTATAAAACTGCACAAATGAATGCAGTTTCAGAAAATCTAAGTGGTCCACTGTAGTCTTGGCTGAACTAAAACCATTTTCCTGGTCAGGACTTAGGACTGTAAAATAGATCCTGGATTCTTTCCAATTTAATTTATCAAGAGAAACATTGGGTAGATATCGATCCTCCTGTGTGTGATGTGGCACAGCTTGCCAACTCAGGGTCAGGGGAGAGGTCCTACCTTCAGTGGAGTGGTTTAAAGTGATAATATGCAACTTTTTCATATTTTTAAATCTTTTCCTTGAGCCAGTATGTGCTAATATGGCCCTTTACAGAGTTAATGAAAAGTCACTTAGCCCCATCTGGTGATTAGATCCAGAATACCACGATTGCAAGATCTCCGTCGCCGTCACGGTACCCAGGAAGTCACGTGTCTCACGAGGGTTAGGCTAACCCAAAGTGGCTAGCTGTTATGCTAGCAATGGAGTGTTTTTAGCTCATGATTCCTGATTTTTTTCAATCTCTCCCTGCTTGAACACAGCTGATTTCTTAGAAAGAGTAAATAACCGCTCCTGTAGAAAGCTATGAAGGCTGAGAAGACATTTCAACAGGTAGATATTGGCGTTTAGAAGCTGAATTGATCTGGTAACTTTTTAAAGCAGTGATTTAAAACGGACACCAGAGGGCACCCAAAACAAGCAAAACTGCATATTATTGCTTTAAGTATCTCGGGGTCTTGTTCATGAGTGAGGGAAGGAGGGAGCAGGAGATTGACAGGTGGATTGGGATAGAGACTGAACCAGTCTGTTGTGGTGAAGAGGGAGCTGATGTATTTACTGTCATCTATGCTGTATTTTTTATGCCTTATTATGAGAATGTGTGTTATTGCAATCTCTTACTCAACCGCCACGATACTTGTCCGAAACTAAACTCAGAAGTGAACACTGAGCTCTTTACTGCCCTCTAGTGTCTGTATTCTCTAACACATATGCTAATGAAAAGCAGGTATGGGTACGTATTTGTTTGAGTGTTGTTATCTACGGTGGCCCAGAAGGTTCAACAAATACAAAAGCCACAACACAATCACAAAAGCCACAACACGACAACAAAAGCCGCAACACAACAACAAAAAGCCGCAACACAACAACAAAAAGCCGCAACACAACAACAAAAAGCCGCAACACAACAACAAAAAGCCGCAACACAACAACAAAAAGCCGCAACACAACAACAAAAAGCCGCAACGGAAGTGATCTTCTTTGAAGACTCGTCCTCCACTGTTTTTCCCTCTCAGCCTTGTAGGCTAATAAGTCTTCGGTTCATTCTGTCCTGCCCGCCACTCCGAGAGGAGTTTTCCGCTGCACACGCTTTGACCGGAAGTTCCGCTATTCACGAATAACTCACAAGGTCCCAAAACAAGGTGTTTTATTACTGTAAAGTACTGGCCTTACATTTGTGTTATGAATTTAATGACCAAGATCCGAACAATGTTGTTGCTTATTTACTTACGTTTGAGCTAAATTAGAGTTTAACTTAATGTAGGGTGACCATATATTGATTTTTGAAAAAGAGGACACTTGGCTCAGTCATGAAACATTTTGATACTGTTTAATTAAAGAAGACCCATTTAAAGTATAAAGTCTCTGTGTCGTTTTGAAGTACAGTTTAATAACAACCTTCAAAAAGAGTTTTGAAAATTAACAAGTATAAAAACTAAATTTATCAGCGCTGCAGGAGGTGAATTTGAACCTGTGAAATCTGGGCTTATAAGACTAGCAACTTAGCCATTACACTACCACAGCTCAATGTAAAACCTGGGGAAATAATTTTAAGTAGTATTAATAATGTCATATTGGGAAAAATGGTGCATAAGTAAACAGTGAAACGCTGTTTGTTCTGTCTGTGAGAGGGATGTCACACGCAACACAGACTTCTTTATTCGCACCAGTTACTTTAATTACGTGCCTATTTGCAGTGAAAAGCGATAAAACCCGGACATTTTGATTGATCTCTAAAAAAACCTCCAGATGCTCCGGACAGAACGTGAAAAGTGGACTGGACATGTCCGGGGGAAAAGAGCTGCCTACGGTCCATTTTAGCATAGGTTCTGTTTGACTACAACTTCCGTTTCATTTTTTTGGTTCCGTTTTTAACTTTCATTTTATTATCACTTCCGTTTTGGCTTTTTGTTGTTGTGTTGCGGCTTTTTGTTGTCGTGTTGCGGCTTTTGTGGTTTGTTGCGGCTTTTGTTGCCGTGTTGTGGCTTTTGTATTCGTTGAACCTTCTGGGCCACCGTAGTTATCTGTATGTATCTGCTCAGCCCCCCCTTCTCTACGCTCTCTCACCTAACTCTCCTCCCCCCTCTACTGGGAGTGAAGGTCGGTCAGCTGTGCCGTGTCCTTGCTGCTGGTGGAGATCCTGACCCCCCCACCCTCCTTGATGTGTTTTTCGGTTGTTGTGACTGTGTGTAATATGCTACTCCCTCCCTCCATTTTGTTTACATTTTCTTCTGCTCCCATCTTTATTTTTTTGCCCAAATATTGTATTGAAGTTTGCCCCAATATTTCTGCCCAAGACTTTAGTTCCTTACACAAGCCAATGTCCCACTTTATCTCATAATTTACAATGTAGGTCCCCTGATGGTACCCCAAACCTTGAAGTTTGCCCCAATATTTCTCTTTGCCCAAGCCTGAGTAAATGTCCCACTTTAACTCATAATTTACAATGTAGGTCCCCTGATGGTACCCCAAATCTTGCCCAAATATTGTATCTGGTACCCCCAAATCTCTGTTTTGTTTTTTATTTTCAATATTTTCTCTGTTTTGTTTTTTTTTGTTGTTTATATTATAAAGCGCTTTGTGATGTATATCTGTGAAAGGCGCTATATAAATAAACTTTACTTACTTACTTACTTACTATGTATATTTAAAAAATTGCCTGTACATACATACATGTACATATTGTCCCTCTTTTCCTATTACCCATACTAAGTCTGTATGATGTGAGTGCCAAATTCCTTGGTTGTGCAACAATCTTGGCCAATAAAGCTGGGTCTAAAAAATTGTGAGAATCTTCTTGTATATTAGTTTTTTATTTAACACTATAATTTAGGTTTATTATAGTACTGGCAGTGTTTAAACACTACAGTGATTATTTGAAGTAAAGAAAGGAGGATGGAGGGAGAGCAAGGCGTCTGTGAATCCCTGCTGCATTCTGTCAGCTCTGAGAATAAATATTTTGCTCTTTTTACAGTTGACTTTTTACAGTGCCACATTGATTTCTTCTCCCAAATAAATGAAATGCAGGACAGCGATCCACTCTGCATAAAGGATACTAGTCATGAAAACTTCCACCAATGTGTACACCGTCACCATTAAGACCTCCAAGTAGTAGCTGCACTGATGAACTGATGAAAGGTGCATCGGTGCAGAATAATTGTTTCGGGAAAAAAACAAACAAAAAAAAAAGACGTCTGAGCTGCAGCACAGTGATCAGTCATCAGGAAATATTTCTTCAGTGCTGCTCATTTGGATTCCTGTTTTAATTATGAAACGTCTGATGCAGGAGGTAAAAGTAGAAACGAGCGTTTGCTACAGTCTGCTAGATATTGTTTAGGCTCTCAGCACATTTTTCTTGTCTGTGTGTGTGCGCGCGTGTGTGCTTATGTTGTGCACAGAAACAGAAAAAGGTTCAAGCTGAGTGTAGATCAAATTAAGATACAGTGAAGGGGGACTGCCTGAGGTTTAGATGTGTGCATGGATGCATGCAGGTGTAGATTAAATTAAGATACTCTAGAAGAGCTGAATTATACTGATGAGCATGTGGGCATGTGTGTTTTGCCCTCTACAAACGCCAGCCAGTTGAAATAGTCCTAAGGTTTTGAAGCCTGTAGCATCATTTGTCTCTGCAGTGGAAGAGCACTCGACCCTGTCCTTTACTTGTTGAACACAGAACAGTGATGACAGCTGGTTTTGTCTCATCTTGATTTCCTTCCCATTAAATAGACCTCATTGTTCAGTTTTCTTGCATGAATTATGAAGTTAAACTGATCCTGGTCAGGTCAGTTATTACTGATACTTCATACTATACTAGTAAAGTGTCCCCTTGAGTGTCTAAATAGTTGCAGCTTCTCTTAAACAGCTTTTGGAGTGATCTAATTATGAGGTTAGTTATTTCCTGCGATTGATTATTAGAATTTGCATTCTTCTTTTAACCTTCTGATTACCTTAAGTACATCTTCAGGCTGACCTGGGAACGCCTTGGGGTCCCACTGGAGGAGCTAGTGGAGGTTGCTGGGGAGAAGATGGTCCGGAATTCCCTTCTCGGGATGCTGCCCCCACAAACCCGGATTTGGATAAGTGGAAGAAAGTTAGGCAAGGTTGTCACATTAGCCTCTCAGTAGTACTATAACTCTTGAACAGTTGGTCCAATTCAAAGAAGAATTGGAGCTTTTCAATGGGTTTTTATACAATTAACTAGACCTGATGGTAGAGATGAAAATTTCATACATAATTATAGTTGTAAGAGGGTTAAAGAGAGGTTAATGAACCACAGAGTAACCATTAGATATACATCTACAGTTGATTAACATTCAGTCAGCCCTGTTCAAGATGGCCACCACAGCTTATCAGTGTCACAGCTTATCAATGTGAGCATTCACAAAAATAGTTATAACTTTGTCATTTTTACAGATATTGAGATAAATCTGATGTCATGGTAGCACAGAGTCATCCCCAACATATACTCTTATGTACTACTCATTTGAGTCAAACCTTGGCATTAACTGTTAGATTTGAGCCTTTTGGTATGTTAGCAAAATATCTCATAAATCACTGGATGGATTTTAATGAATCTTGGAGTAATAATTAAATCCATAACTGATTAACTTTACAGTTCGTTTTTACGACAGTGATTTAAAACGGACACTAGGGGGTGCTGTAAACAAGCCAAAAGTGCCTAGTGTGCCTTTTTGGAATTGTAAACCTTTAACTTTACTTTTTGTTTTTAACACTACAAATTTTTTTCTGAATTATAAATAGACGTTTTAAGATTTATGACAAAATTTGGGAAATGTTCTAAGTCCCTTCTTTTTACTTTTGCTATCTCCCTTTATAAGTGACACACTCTGCCTGCAAATCTAAAATGTTTCAGTATTATTTAAAGCATTTGGGTCAATGTAACATGGCATGCAGCCTCCTCCTCTTCCTCCTCCTCGGCGTCGTTCGTTCATGTCTCACAGTCGGCCTCCCCCCGAGCTCGCCGTCCTCTCTGACTCCTCACACGCCGCCTCTGTTTTTCACATCCTAACAAGTTTAATTGCTTGTCTGTAACATGGAACAACTGTGAAACGAAATGAGCGCGATAATAAATCAGTAATTTTAGAATCGTCTTGACATTTTTCCACTTTGTACAGCTCTAGCGCACGTGTGATGTTGCTCAAAGGAAAAAGAAAAAACAAGGAGCGATGGTCGTGTAGCTCGGAGAAAACTGTTGACAGTTGAGGGCGTAAAAGATTGAGAGACAGAGTGCATAAAGGACAGTGTAGTCCAGTGAACATTGCCATATGCTCCTCCTGATTAGAGGGCTTTGGAAATCCACAAGCCTAATAGAACACACTCATTATCAGAGCAGTTGATGGCCCTCATTGGATATAAACTAATCATTTTTACTTGGCAGCTTTTCATTGTGAAGTTTGCCTGTTTCGGCCAATTCCACAATATCACTGTTGTTGAGTGATAACAGGACTGCTCTGGCAAACTGCTGCTGTTTTCATTCTTTTATTTAATCGATGTCGAGTAGAAACTTGTTGAAGGCTCCTACGTTAGAAATATATCAGTATAATTGAATTCTTGACAGAGAATACAGTCACTCTTTGCGTGTTGTTGTTCGTGCTGGTGTGTGTTTTGTTGTGGCAGACAATCTGCCTGCCAGTGCAGTTCATAGCAGAACAACCTTCTTGGATTTCCTTTAGTAAATAATCTTTACTTGTTGGTTAAGAGGTGGATAAAACCAGAGCTATAAGCTTTATGAAAGACTGAAAACTAAATTTTGCAGTTAGATGTTCTTGAATTAATTTCTGCTGCACTATTTTTAGATCAGATTTTGCATCTTTTAATAGATCATTTCAGCTTAGTTTCACCTTTTTTAAACAAGATGTGTCAATATGTTGTTGTATATTTCTTATCAGGGCTACAGTTATCGAAAATGTTAGCAATCAAGTATTCTATCGAGTAATCCATTGATTCATCATATCAGTTGATTCACACCATCTAATAAAAACTGCAGTTTTACTTCCCTGCCATCATATCTGTGCACGCTCTTCTGCACACACACTTAAAAGTTATATAAAATCTTTGTAGAACATATAACTTTATATTAAAACAATCAGTCAGCTGGATCTTGCACAGCTCTAAACGGGAATGAGACATTCAGCAGTTTTTGACTCACAGGCCTTCTTTATTTGGTAAAAGGCAGGTATGCAGAGCTGAGTGAGAGAATTACCTGAAATTCTGCATTTGGTCTGTCTGAGTACAGCAGATGTGTCGATCGACAAAACATTTTTTTCTTTTGATATTTCTAATTAAATTGACTTTATTTCTTTGCTAGGAAGTTAGATTTTTTTCTACTTTCTCTACTGTCTGCAGGAATACAGTTTTAATCAGAAACATGTCAAATTTTTGACGTTGTATTGTTGTGAACTAGTTTAGGTAAAGACTGTCTTTGTAAAGCACTTGATCACAGCAGTGTGCAAAAGCTGTGCCACATGATTTAAACAAATCTATTCTTTTTGACACACAGATTTGTTTTTATATTCTAATGATTCAAATTTTTTAACACATGGTTTCAGCCTCAGATCCAAATCCTACAACTATTGCAGTTGACTAATTGGGTGGAACCCTAAACTTTGCATTTTAGTGTTTTCTGCTCTCAAATGGAAGGAAAATAATGTTTTATGGCAAAAGTTGAAGAAATTCTTGTGAACTTTTCCAAACGGTCAGATTGTTTCCTGTCTTGTCAGAAGAGTTTGGATGAAGCAGCAGGAGCTCATGCGCTGGCACTTGGCACACACAACACCTGATAAGACACATTTTTGCTCTCAGTCTGTTAGCACTCATCTTCATCTCGTTGTCTCCTGTCTGTTTTCTTCTCTGCAGATGTGACTCAGAAAACCGTTACCTTGGCAATCCACTCAGAGGAACATGTTACTGTGAGTAATCCTCCACTGGGCGGATACTCTCTAAGGAGACAGCACATACACATCACACTCTGCTTTGCCTTCTTTTTACTTCCCCACTTGCACTCTTTTGCTTGGGGCAGATGGCGCATCTTAGCACTTTGGCACCAGGGGTGCTTGTTCGGTGACAGAATGACTTGTCGTGAAAATGTCAAGTGCATCAGAGGGAGTGAGTGATTGAGCTAATCAAGGAGACGGAGGAGTAAAATTTCCCCACTTGTCTACTCACTCAATCATGCACCTATTCATTAATTCATTTCCAAAGTTGACAAAATAAAAAAGTAATTCGTGAAGTTAAAGGAGAATCTATCAAAGGGCGAGGTGCTTACATGAGTAGTGGCACAAGTCTCCTTATTTATCAGAGCGTACTGTACACCCTGTTTGTTCTTTGGGTGTTTATTTGCACGTTGGGGTGTCCTTCACAGTGCTACACTTGTACTTAGTGATTTGTTATCCGCCTTTCAGCGCTCTCCTACTGACATCAGAGCCTTTTGCCAAGGTTTTGTCCCTTTTTGAAATGTCATAGCCTGACAATAGTGAGGAGGAGGCAGAAAACGAGACGCCTAAAGCTCGTTTTAACCTCTGGACACCACTGGAACTCCTTGAGCTTTGTTACGCAGCATTGTAAACATGACACTCCCCACAATGAAAAAGGCCACTGAGCACGGAGTCACACCGTGCACTCACAGCGACACTTTTCAGTCTTACAATGTGATGTAGAGCATCCTTCCTATTGGTTATTTTTATCGTACTGTTCTTCACATCTTATGTTTCATGCATAATAATAATAATAATACAAGTGCATTGCCGGTGGAAGTTTTAAACAGAATCCACAAAATGGAAAAGCCAGCCCTACTCTACAATTTGTTGTGTCTGGTCAAAATGATATCCTGTCAATTTGATAAAAGCACAAAATTATTTTAGTTCCTGCAGGAGAATGTGTACAAACAAGTCAAACTTCTTTGGATTCATAGTCTAATTTTCTTGTCAAGAAGGCTTTCTGGAAATTCAGTAATTCCATTTCAAACAAACATTCATGATTTAATGTTGTATAATTTGACATTTCACCAGTGGCTGTACAGCAGAAGTAGTAATTCTACTAATTGCATTGCATTTTTCTGCTAAACAACTACAATATACTCATCTAATAGTCCTCAAGAAGCAACAACTGGTAGCTCAGCTCAAACACCTTCTGATGTAACCCTAGTTTTTGGTCTGATTTTCTCAGATAATCTCTTGATCGACTACCAGTTCACATTCAGTCTCATCCAAGAAGATGATAATCACTACACCGCCATCAACTTCTTGGCTTCACCTGAGCAGGTAACCTCTTTAAGTGGTTTCATCTAATCACCAACTGTACGTTTAAAAACTAGAGTCAGAGATTTAATGGTTTACTCTAATGGATTTGTGTTCTTTTAAAGACAAACAAGAACTTGGACATGTCCATCAACGCATCCAACAACTTCAACCTCAATATCACGTGGTCAGTGGGGTCAACAGGTAAACATTTCTTTGTTTTTGTCCAAATTTTACACACTGATCAACATTTTGAGATGCTTTATTAATTTTGCTTATACACCAATTTGAGCTATTTTAGTGTGAAGTGAATAGTTGACTCAAAAAAGTTTGCTTGTAATCTGGGTTGATGAATGGCATTCACGAAAAAGTTTTCAAAATGGTATATAATAAAATTTGTGAGTGTTCTTAATTTCCTCGCTCTCGGATCTCTAGAATTTAAAACGTATTTTCTCTCAAAAAAGTCTCAGTCATCGTGGGTGCCTCACTCAAACCCTTCTCCGACTGAAAATGCAAAAATTGTACAATAAATGTAGCCTGTTGCAGCTTCTAAAATAGTCTGTCGTCATTGCAAAGTATGAAAAACATGTTAAAAGTCAAAAAAACTTTGCAGCAAAATTGCGACAATTTTGCGCAAATGCTGCACTTTGTTTGCTGTTATGTGATATGCCTCACATGGCCGGGCCATATACAGTTTCTCACAAAAGTGTAATAAATACTGATTCAGTGCGATTCCAAGTGACATTTTTTGTATTTTCTCACATTTCTGTGTCTTCAACAAGTTGTTAACAGCATAAGATTTTTTAGAATTTCCATTTTCCACCTGATGTTGGCCCAAAAACCTGGTAGTCTGTCACATTTCACACCAAATACATTGCTGAATGAAAATATTAACATGGAGGAAATCTGGATCACTGAGACTATCTGTTGAGTCGATGTTAGAGGTCTCCTGAGGAGAGACTCCCAAGGACACTGCAGTCACCAGTCCACTGCTACCGTTTATCTCCTGTCCTCTCCTCCTCTCCCACAACACTGACATTTCCTGTCCACTAAAACACGCTAACCTCATGCGCTCCTCCCCCACTGCCACCTTAACCTTTTAGAGCGCTGTCATTAATATTTGAAGTCGGGGCCCCCTTTTTCCCCCTACGAAGATATTGTGTCTCAGAAGGAACGGGAGCCTTTTCACAATTGACAAGAGCACGAGGCGACTTTAGTGGGAGGGGGGAGGAGAAGAGGGGAGAAGTAAAGGGGGGTGATTTCAATTAAGATAAACGTGCTCACGTAGCCACACTCAAGCTGTCATTTTTGCTGCTTTTGTTTCAGAGCTGTGGGTTGGAATATCAATGCTGAGAAACCACTGACATGAAGAAGAATGAGAAATGACTTGGAACATTAAGACAGATGGGAAATTGACCATTTTTAAAGAGTTTTAGTCTAAAAAACTCATGTTTTTTTAGTTTAATGATGAATATTAGAAATCAGGATCATTGTAACAATCATTTATCAAGGATATAAACTGATCACAAGCATTTATGATTATTGGTAAATGTGGTTTCCTGCAGTTGTTGCTGTGAATATTAAATGGTACGTTCTACATATAAATCATATGTAAAGTTGGTGAAATTCAAGCGATGGAAGCGTGGCCATTCTTTCAAGCTGAGTTTTCCTCTCAGAATAAAATCTAATAGGCATGTTTAATTCCACAATAAAGCTCCACGCCTCCCCCCCCCCCTGTTAACATAAAAGAAGTTAAATGTGGCAAAGAAATAATAATTATTGCCTGTGAGTGGTTTCCTGTTGTTCAAAATGGCTAAATAAACCCATTAATGCATACATAATAATATGTTGCAGCCGAAGCAGCTCCCTCTCGGTGTGAGTAAACTGTCTGAAAGCTGAAAGGCATTGTGCTGAAAATGAACTCTTTATCCCAACAGCTGGAACCATCTCTGGAGAGGAGGTGCCCATTGTGTCCAAAACAAACATCAAGGAATACAGAGACAGCTTCTCCTGTGAAAAGTTCACCTTTAGAAGCAACCCTAATATCACATTTTATGTGTACGTCAGTAACTTCTCGTGGCCGATCAAGATCCAGGTAAGGCTGAGTCACACAAAGCAGATAGATTCACTATAATGACGCCATCTAACATTTCTGAGTGAATAAGAGATGGTTTAATTAGTGGATTGGTTGAAAATGGATATTTTTCTTTTGTTTTAGAAATCTTGGCAAATGTCCCTTTATGGAATGTGATGTGAGAGGTAAAAGTGTGTGAACCTCAGATTAGTGGTTAGTTTTGAGGAGAAACTAGCATCAGGTGTTTCCATTCAGTTGGATAATAGGTGTAAAAAGATGGAAGTAAAGTGATATTTAGTGTCACAATACTGTATCGATGTTCTAAAGCACTAAATCAATATTTTTAAATTTAATAATTTACATGCAAACTTTTAGCAGTGGTTCTCATTGGTGTTGCATATATGACTCTTACCACTAGTGGGCAGCAGTCATACCTCCTCCACCCCGAGATCTCAAGGTATCATGGGTTTGGTATTGAATGTTGATAACGATCTATCTGTACTTTTGACATAATCTGACATTGTATTAGAGGCTGTATTCCTATTAGAACTTGTAAATTGTCTAAACTGTTAATAAAGTAAGATATATATATATATATATATATATATATATATATAATAATAATGGGTTTGGTAGTTTCTTTATTCAGCTCACACATAAAGAGCTGTTTTTATTTCCTCTGTAGTGAAACATTCTGGTTCAGGGAGCTGATGTCCAGTTGATAACAACATGGAGGGGTTACTATTCTGACAGTTTAAATCAACTAAACGTAAACGTAAATGTAATAGTATAACATATCATATCTAGGGCTTGGGTAACATTAAATATTTTTCGATACTACTACTTTAACGATACCTGGTTTTCGATACCGGTACCTTAACGATACTTTTTTCGATACCTATATGTATAATTCTTAGAGAAAATAACAAGTACTTAAAGTTTTTTTTTTTATTAAACAAAAAAAAAAAAAAAAAAGAAA
>SSNR01000340.1:436427-471779 GCA_006937965.1 Callopanchax toddi
TTTTTTTTTTTTTTTTGCCATTACTGTTGAGGAGAGGAGGGGAGAGGGGAGGAGAGGAGAGGGGAGAAGGGAGGGGCTGGGGCTGTGTGTGCGCTGATCAGAGGAGAAGGGTCTGGCTGCGGCCGCTGTGGAGCTCCACAGTAACCGGATACACGTCACCTCCACACTAACCGAAAACACGTGACCTCCACAGTAGCCAGAAGAGAGGCACCTGGGTCAACAACCCTCCCCCTAACCCTAACCCTAACCAATTCCGGTACGGTATACGGTGGTTGTGTAAAAGTCGATTTAATTGAAGTTTCGTGTTTCCGGTTAGTGTGGAGGTCACGTGTTTCCGGTTACTGTGGAGCTCCACAGCGGCCGCAGCCAGATACTATTGGATCAGAGCGGGGCTGGAGCGGCGCATTTAAAGGGACATTTTATTGTAAAAGTACCGAAACTAGGTATCGAAAAACTTTTTTTTTTCGGTACCAGTACCAGTACCTACCGAAGGTTTTCGGTCGGTACCACAGTATTACCGTGTTACGATACCCGGCCCTAATCATATCATTGTCCCTGTATTGTGATACATGTTGTATCGCCATATTCATGCCAATGCACACTCCTAGTGTTGATTAGTCTACAGGGTGAGAAAAAGCAAAAAAAAATATTACATTTGCTAATTTTATTCTCCCCAGGAATGACCAACTGAAAATAATGAAGGTGACATTAAAGTAACCAATATATCAATTTGTGTTTAAAGAGCATAGAGCATGTTCTTTTTTTTTTATTCAGATAAATCTCTGTCCAAAAATACTATTTGAAATGTTTATTGAGGGTATTTTGTTTTACATTACATTTTTTTAAACCATTTTTCTAGTCAAAAGTGCCCCTTTTTGCAAAGCTTCTAAAAACGCATTTTTTTCCCATATTTTGACCTGTGACGTCACCAGAGGGAGCTCCCAGCTAGGTGGCGCTGCTTACAGTGTTGTCAGATGTAGATAAATAAAGTATTTGTAGGATAATTTAACACTCTGTACGATCAATAATCCCATAAATATGATCATTTGAGCCCTTTGTTGTGTGGAGTTTGTGTAACAGATGCTTGTTTTAATCATTGTGTTAGATTTTTTAAAGCTAAACTACTTTAACATCTCAGACTGGCACCGCTCTAGTCTGCCAGCTGCCTGCTCGCTGTCAGCGATGAGTTGTTAGTTTTTGGTTAGAGCGTTCTTTAATCGAGTCGGTGTGAATTCATTTTAATAAAAAATGCTAAATTATTATGTTTGTGAATGCCAATCGCCAGTCTGTCAGAACACTGAGTCAACAACAACAGGACGGCTTCCTTACCGGCATGATGACTTCTGTTTGGCGACGAAAAACCCCGGCGGTCTTGCTGTAGTCCAACAGGACTGGATGTGATGGAGTCCCATACTGACAAAACCATTCAGTGTGACTCTAAACAGGCGCCGTTACTTCGATCCTTTCAAATTAACACCGGAACCGCTGTTAGCACGCAGCAGCTAACATGAGCTTAACGGGGAGATTTTAGTCTCGTTTCCATGATGGCAGGGTTCTGTACGGTTCATGGCGGGTCGTCGTAGACCGGTACTGATCCTCAATTTCATGAGAGCGTTTCCTTCAACTGTCGGACCCTCACCTGGCTGGCGGGGTACACGTAAATCCATGCCGATGCCGCGGGGACCTCCAGAGGGGGTTTCCGGCTGGGCTCCAGAGGGACTGCCCAACGGGACTCTCCAGCAGCCTGACCCAACACTGTTCCGGTCAGCTTGAACCATTCAGCTGCATCCTGTGAAACTTCTTTATAAACTCTTTCATTTCTTAACAATCCATCTAGCTCGTCCTGAACGCAGCTCAATGTTTGGAGCTCTGATGATCAAACCTGGTGCTAAATGCTGGCATTTTATCCCATCCGTGTACGGTAGTGAGGAGGAGGTCTAGACCGGTGAACCCCTAGCGTACAGCCTTACAGGACTGATTGTTTTTATCTTTTTAAAAAAATTTTTTTATCTTGATAAAATAACATCTCACTATAGTAATAAAGTAATAAAATAAAGGCACTCTGGAGGTTTGTTTTGCTCATCACAAGCAGTGATCAGTGGATCAGTTTTCTATATAGAGAACTAACGGGCTCCCTGCACTGTCGTCACTTCCGGTTTGGTGAAAAAATAGAAAATTCTCACAAAAATGAATCCAAAGGCCTAAATAAGCTGAATTTGTGTAAATTTTTATTCAGAAAAAGTTTCTATTATATTTATCTAAACATTTGTTTAAGGGAGTGTCTAACTTAAAATATGCTCTTTAACATTTAATAATCTAAAAGGAGCTATTTTATCTCACAAGCTGAGATTTTTTTTTGGGTGGGGGGGGTAAAAAGTAGAAAATGTATCCTAACAGTGAAACATGGTGGAGGCAGCATGATGATTTGAGTTAGTTTTGCTGCATTTTTTTTTCTTTGCAATAGAGGAATGAACTAAATTCTTCAAAGCCTGTCAAACATTTCGTATGATGTCGTATTTGCTATTTTTACTATCTGCAACTCATTGTGCGACCTTGAAACCACAAAACTGTTCTTATAGACAAATGATCAATTTTAAGACTGGTTTAATTCATTTTCTGGAAACACTTGTGATGAATGTTGTGACAAACCATTAGAATAATGGCTCCATTCTGCATCAACCCAACTACTAAACAACACAAAAGCCGACTCAGAAATACGATACGGCGAGATAACAGTAGTGATTCCTAATAATAGCATCCGGAGCCCATTTTGCTAATCAACCCACTCCCAGATATTGATTTTTATTTTCCGTCCTATCATGCCAGACGGCAGATGAGTGGTCCACCTTGGAGTAATAACATTTTTGGGGTTGGTCCATCGGTGGAGGTGGCTCAGTAATAGTTTTCTATTAAATTTTCCAGCCAACAGTCACTTACTTATTATGGACTGAGTTTGAAAAGCAAATGGCTTCTGTAACAGGATAAGGTCCATGTTTGCCCCTATGGCACTGAAAGTGGTTGAAATAAGGGAGAATTTGAGAATACTCTCTCAAACCTTCATTTTTAAAGTTAAACATGAGCATTTAAAAATAAACCAAGTGTTATTAAAGGTGAAACCTTTCTGTGACATCATCATTTGTCTGTTTAATTGAAATCCAAGTGTCTGCTTTGTTCAATAACAGCCTTTTTCTACTAGAAGAAAGCTCTAAAATGACACGTCGGATGGGCTGAGATGGATGGATTGAAATTAAATTTACCCTACACAAATTTCTTTGAGCAGGTTTTGTAAGAACAAAATAGAAGTGTCCCGTTTATTAATAAAAAGCCATCAAATCATCTGTACTTTTCACGTTAGCCATGTCAGTGAGCATCGCATTTCAGATCAGCGATTCTCATTTTCTCGTTAATAAGGTTGAAAAAAGTCAAAGGTGGTAGAAGTTTGTGGCGGTAATGGAGTCGTCAAAGAAGGACGACAGGACGATGAACATCTCAAACATGCTTCTTACTTATCTGTAACTTCTCAATAGCTGATAATAAAGGGATATAGATTAGCTATACCAGAACATTTGCCTGTAAATGGTTACAATAATAAATCAGTGCCTTTTATTCTCTTCAAACAACCTGTGATCTGTCTCTTTTTTGCCCATTTTAAAAATGAGCATAAATGTGATGCAAATAATCCACCTCTGAAAGCACAAATTGTGCTCTTTTCTCCATCCCTACATGTGTCCAATCAGAGGCTCCATACAGCCGTAGAGGACATTGTGTTTGTGTTTAAATGCTTTCCGGGCAGAAATTATTTCAAAACATCTGTAGTAGATAATGACTTGCCACTGTTGTGTGGTGATCATATATGATTTTGCTGTCATGTAATCTCTCTCTTTTAATGAAGATGGAACATGGGGGAGGGAGTAGCTCAATGGTAGGGTGTTGGATCTTGAAACCGGAGGGTTGCAGGATCAAATCCCTGTTCCGTCTGGGTTACTTTGTCAATGTGTCCTTGGGCAAGACACTTTACCCTCATTGCCCGCTGGTGGTGGTGGTCAGAGGGCTGGTGGCGCCTCTCTGTGTCTGGGCGACTCGCCTCTGTAACTCCATCAGCATGTGAATGACTGACTGATGTAAAGCGCTTTGTAGTCCACTGACTTCGAAAAGCGCTATACAAATGCAAGACATTTACATAAATATTTCTTCCTCCGTTTGAGGCATGACGGATATAACAAACTCTCAAATTTAAACCGCAAATTATTATAAAGCTTTACCTTGTAAATGTTTTGGTAAATGGCTGAAATATTTAATCAATCCAGACCTAACTAGAGGATCTTAGATAAGCTCATTCCTTTACCTTTAGATTTATTTTGTTCTCTCCTGGCAGGAACTTCTACCGTCTTCTTGTCTCGTTCTGCCCAAATCAAACTGAGCGTTTATTTTACCGACAGTTTTACTAACAGGGGCCTCCAGTGAGTCAGTGACCTTTAGCGGGCCTGTTTTGTTAGAGCGCTCACTTGACCTGTGGACGCCACGTCATGTTAACCTCCTCACAATGTCACAATCAACTCAGTCAGAACTCACAGAATGTTCTCAGGAAACAGAGTGGGTGTTTGTGATATAAAACTACTGTAATGTGCCCAAGTTTATGCTGACTGTATTCAACTTTATTCACATTTACAGATTTAATTGTTGATTTAAAAATAAAAAACAGAGTTATAATTAAACCATCTTGTGTTTTTTCCATATAGATTGCCTTCTCCCAACACAGCAGCATCATGGACCTGGTCCAGTTCTTTGTGACATTTTTCAGGTAAGTCTGTTTCTAGAATGCTTCAAGTTTTTTATGTGTGTTTTTAGTTTATTTACTTTGAAAGTCACTATTTGATAGCACTGAGGATTTCAAGGAAATATACTGTTCTATTTAAAGGGTAATTATTCTATAATTGTTTAAAAAGTTTAAATATAGTTAGGATATTTGTGTTCCTTCATTTTTACCTGTCCAGTGGATCAATGTTGAGGCACGTATTCTGGCAGTAAAAGTATAGTTCATCCAAGGTCATAGTTTCTAGTTTGTAATCCTTTCAAAATAAAACTACAAACGCAGAATCTCAACAAGTTTTTGGGGAAAGTGTTTAACCGAATAATTTACCCCAACCTGGAAAAGCATCATGGTGGTTAGAAAACTACTTGGTTCATTACCACCACCTAGTGGTCATGTTAACATAGGTTTACTACCAGGTGCCAGTGGAAATAAAAAAAAACAACAAACAAAAGAATAAATAACCGACCTCGAAAGCTGCTTTAAATATCACAAATCTTTCTTCTTTATTTATACAATTCTTCAAACATTTAAAAATCACTGCCCATCCTTTACCTACCCAGATTTATTTTTAAATTATAAAAGTATTACACAATATCTTGTCTCAGAATTGACTACATTTACTGTCTCGGTCTCTAATGGGATCCCCCCCCCAAAGACTACAACTGTAAAAACTTTTTTTTTTTTACTGCAACTGAGTGTGAAACTCCTGACTATTCAACCACAACCAATACGTTTTTATCAGCCTTACAAAAAGGTTTTAACATTTAAAAATAAATATTTTCACTATGAACTAATACACTAAGATCATATACAGGACATACTGATGGTATAATTTGCCAATCAGTGCTTGTTAAGGGAATCATAATTAAGCAGCAGTATGGTGCTTCTACATTTCTTTTTCATACTTCTCCAGGTATCGAGTCTTTTTAAAGGTCAATGTTTTGCTGTTTAAGGTTGAATTATTGTCTTTTTTCACTAATTATATAACGTACATGTATTTGTAATATATTTTTCTAAAGACTTATTAGACTTATTTTATCAGAGGAATAACATCAATATTAACCCTCAGGATTATTATGATTACAGCTATGATCTGGAGAACGGTCTCACATTTCTTCGATCTTGGTCTTGACTCAGTCCTGACACCAACAAAGTCTTGGAATTGTTTTGGACTTGTTATGTTCCGATCTTGGTCTTGAGTTAAAGGTACTGGCCAGAGGGGATTTTCCTTTTAATGACATGTGTAAAAAGTATTCAAATATCCTTTGGCAAAAAAACAAAATTTTTCCCAAGGCTGGATTTTAAGAAAAAGCTATTTTTGTAAAGGTCTCCAGAAAAAAAGACAGTATTTCCGTGTTTGCCCCCGCCCCGGCCACTTACGTCATACCAGGCATAGCTTTCGGAGAGCAAACAGGAAAAGGTTAAAACTATGGCAGAGAACACTTCATCAGAATCAGATGTAGCATCAGAAACTTCTGCTAATCAGTCAGAATGATCTGCTATAGAATTTTATTCTGATGAAGACAGTGATTATCAGGTAAATAAAGATTTAGGAGATCAGGCGTACATGTTTGAGCCAGTTAGACCCCGACTAAAAAAATTCGGTCATAATCTATTTTTATCCGTCATTTAGCCTAATAATAAAAAAACCCTTGTATTTATTACATTTTTAATGGCATTTAATTTTCATTCATTTAAAATAATATATTAATTGTTCATTGGCCGCTTCATCCTCCACTGATTGTTGCGCTCTGAGTGACAGGTCGCTGCAGCGCTGAACGTTCAGAGATGGAGCTCAGCGGCAGCAGACTGAATGAAGTGTGTCTGCAGGCTGCTGGTCACTGAGGACGCCGTGCTGGCTTGTTCCTGATGCCAGCAGTGATGTTTAGACGGAATGCATCACCGTTTTTCAGTTCTCCGTAGGGCGGATTGGAGCCTCACCGAGACGCGGAGCCCCGCTCGGAGCCGCCGTGGGCAGAGTTCATTTTTAAGAACATCATGTAATGAAAACATTTAATCCAAAGAGACATTAGACAGGAGCCGGTCTGGTGGTTCAGCAGATGTAGGGCTGATCTAAGTCTAAACCAACTGATCAGCCAGCCATCATCCAGATTCTGCCTCATATTGACGCGACGGAGCGTCCTTTACGCACAAGGATTCTTGTGCGTAATTCTCCTATAGAGACAATAATTGATACACATCTGATCACAAATAAAGCACCAATAACTGCCGTTATAATAATTATTTGAAGACGTCTGTATGAACAAACTGTGATCCAACTCCTAAATGCGACATACGTTCATTCAGATTCTTTTTATTCCGTTCAGAAACGGGGTGGAGGTGAGGTGACGATTGATTGTGTGTGTGTGTGTGTGTGTGTGTGTGTGTGTGTGCGTGCGTGCGTGCGTGCGTGCGTGCGTGCGTGAGTGCGTACGTACGTACGTACGCGGCCCACAGTCTGAAATAATTTCTTAAATTAATCATTTTATAACTCAGCTCACCAGCTGAGCGGCCAGGTTTCCCGTCGCCAAAATGTGCATTTAATACCAAAGTTTGCGGAGAAAGTGACGCACCTTTCAGGCCTGTTTTTTATAAATTAGGACGCTTTTTTTAGGATGATTTTTGGCGATGATGCTGCAGTTTTACAGGTCCCAGAGGGATATATAGTTGGAATCTGAGCTTCATTTTTTAGGTCCAACCTCCGACTGTATCCCATTGACCGAGCCCAGTAGTTCGAGTAACAAGTTTCGTCAAAGTGGTCGCTACAGATCCACGAAGATGAACCATTTGCCAACCAAGTGCCATTTCCAGTGCGCCCTCATCCTGCTCACAAAACGTTTCCATGCCTTAAAAGTGGTGGCGTTTTAGGGAAACTCGTGCAGGACTCGGACATATGGCTCAGATTTTTTTGTGCAGCCGTACAGAAGGCATTTCTACACCATTCTGACCACAAAGGTGAACAGAACTTAGCTAATCCAATTGTTTCCGATGGGAAGGTCTGGTTGTTTACAGAGACGGTGCCCCGATGAGCGTCATCAGTGACGTATACGGAAAAACCGTCCATCAAGATGAGACACGGGAATTTAGGCTGAATTGATTTAATTTATGACGAATTTGCTGATCGACATGAAAAACTGATATCTGGTATTGCTCATATAAATAGTAAACTATAGCTACATACTATTTATACAATTTGGATGCTTGCTCTGGCCAGTACCTTTAAGTGGTCTCGACTACATTGTAGTGCATGTGAATTTTTCCACTACTTATATAAACTATAATGTCTAACTGCTTAAAGTGCCCATGACATCGGTTTCCATGTTTTCTGGCTTATCTATCATGTTGCAACGTTGAGTTCTCACCTTAAACCTGCCAGAAAGAGCAAAAAACGGCGTCCATCAGTCTCCTAGTACAGCCAGTGAGAAGCTCTTCAAGATTTCAGACCCAGGTTTCAAACAGTTTTTTTCACTCCAGCTCGCTATGAGGTCATAGTGATCCGGACTTGCTTATATGGTAAATTCTCCTCCCACATGCACGTTCACGACACCTGGAGCGAGGCAGTGCCGCCGCCATTGCCCATAGACCGTGTAGCGTTTAGTTTCAGTTTTGTTTCTCTTTCACGCGACGACACTGCCCCCTACTGCAGCAGAAGTGCCAGGCTGCCAAATAAGGTGAAACCCAGCAGAACCGGAAGGCGGCGCTTTCTTCTGATCTCTGAGTTGCTCGTTAGGAAATAATTACAGCGTATTTTGAGTTATAATGGTGCAACGCTAATCTAGAGGCATCAAAGATTACACCTGTTTAATATAAAGTGATTTAAATATGGAGTCACAGGCACTTTAAGTCATAGAACTGCATCAGTCATGAACCATTATCAACCACCTCTTTGTTCTCCGCTCTCGTCTCTGAGGACTTGTTGAGGTGTTTTGGGTCTGTTTGCATTTTAATAAAGCATGTAAAGGCTTTTTGTCTCTTTAAGTCAGTAATTTTCTTTTTCCAAGTGGCAAATTAACTACCAGTAGCAATTTAAGTAGGTGCATATTTCCCTGTGAGTGCCATCTGAAGAGAAGGCGTGGGTGATCAAGATATGAGGGCTCTTAATGATTTTTTTTCATCCTTAGTACTGCAACTGAAGCTCTTCATCGTTGAAGTGTTTTAAATGACTCAGTCGAGCTGTTTGAAAAGTGCATTAAAGTTTGAGTACATAAAGAGGATCTGCGTATGTATGTTTTTAGTTTTACATTGATTTCTTGGAAAATCTACAGCAAGAACCTCCATATAAAGTCATACCAGTGCTGTCCTTGATTCCCTAAATCTAAGCGATGGGAACAGTTCAGTGTCTTTATGTGTAGTTTAGGTGTAGTCATGACAAAGGGCATAATGGACAGGCTTTGCCTAAGGCACCTGTCCATCATCGACCGTTTAACAAAAGGTTTCCAGAAAAGCTGTCATACAATCAGTTCCCATCAACCTCCAGATGATCACATTACACTCTGAAGAGTCCAAATCCAGAATCCTTTGAGGGAACGACAAGAAGGACTTGGAAAAGTGACCTGTACAAAGCAACTATAATTTTTCAGCAGTAAAATCAAACTTTCTTACTCTGTAAAAAATTTCCTTTAAATCTGAAGATGTTTTGACCCACACGCGCTTCCTTTTTGTCTGCCAAATTTAATGAATTCATCTGGGTTTTATTTATGTAGCTAAACAGGTTGTTATTAATATGATTCCTATTTAGCCTTTATCTGCTTCTTTGTTGTCCAGTTCTTAGTGGCCCATAAACCATAGAAAAAAGCCTAAATGCACTAATGAGCTGTTTTGTGTGGGTGTGTGGAGATTTGAACCTGCAGGAAACATAATCAGCCTGATGACAAAATGTCACATCACCCCACAGGGTTTTTAGACCTCCTGAAATGAGAGGATAGAGTAAAGGACCGTCAGCATGACTTTTCTAATGTTCTTATTCTTTTCGAGTTCATGCATGCAAAGGTTAAGCTTTTCCTTCTAAAAAGAGGCGCATGCATGCATGAAATGTTTACCTTGCTGCTTTTATTCCTAAATATATGAATCAGACAAATTCTCTATAAATCCTATAAGGAGATATGATTATCTGTCTTTATTTTATCATTTAGCATCTTAAAACATCTTCTTGGGTTGTGTATTTATCTGTTAAACAGCTTAAAAAGCCTGGAGGCAGCAAGTATAGATGGATATTGATTTTTTTTCTTGGTGTAACTGAAGCGCGGTGGTTACAAAAACAACAGTGTAATAGAAGCAGCACAGCTGAACCAGTTTGTTAGGTTTTTTTACATGCTATACATTGCAAGATACTCAAGGCCCTATGAAATACATTTAAAATATTCATGAGCCCCTAGATTATCTATATTCCTGTTTTTATTTCAAACTATATAGTATTAATTATTGTATCTTAACTGTTTATTCTAAAAAAATAAAAATAAAAACAGAAAAAACTGCTTCAGAAAAAATATAATTTTTTAATGTTTAGTAAAATTGTAGTACTTAAAGCCACATTGTGGAAGATTTCATCAAGAGAGCAGTTTTTGAATCTAACGTTCAAAGGCTCCTCCTCAAAACATCTCGACATGCACATCCGGTCGCGCACACGGCGCATATATGTTGCGGGCATGAACTGTACAGCTCAATGTGTAGGGTTTAATCACTCACAGTTCACAAATCTTATTCCAACACTACGAGGGTCTGATGAGTCCTCTCTGTCCCTGCTGCTTCTGATATTAGCTCTGTTAGCAGAGAGCTGCTGCTGGACTCTGAAGCTGAACTTGACTCGGGCCTGGATGAACTTTCTGACCAAAATAAACGCATAACCCTGTCAAGCCTTGCCATTCTGTGAGGTGAAAGGTTTAAAAAATAAAAATAAATCCATCTTTAGCTGGAGAATGGGTAGGTTTTTAGTAGAAATGAGCTGTGAGGCTGAGACGGCAAACAGAGAAACACACAGAGCGTCCTGTACGAGAGCGCTCCCTACTGGTACAGGTTTGGTCGATGCGCGTGCATGTTGAGAGAATGCAGACATTTGAATTTCATTGGCTGAAAAATGTTGGCGGCAAGAAATAATGGAAAGGGGTCTCTAGGAGGAAGGAGGGTCTTCATCAGAATGACAGATGTTGTGGAACTCTAACCATAGATCATAGTTTAGACCTGAAATATCATTTAAAACATTTAGAAAACTTTGATACATAGAAAAATGCTCCTCCTAGCTGCTTTAAATTATGAACAATAAATGCTTGTAATAAATGCTTGCCTGGGAAAAGTTCAGGAATTTTTAAATTTTTTAAATTTCTCTGTTTTTCCGATTCTCCTTGTTTCCAGCTTCTTCAAACATCTAATCACATAAATCTGGAGCAGTTTTACTGGTTTTGGGCTCCCTCTGGTGTCCGTTTTAAATCACTGCATTACACAAGTTAGCATATTGTTTCAGCTTATAAACGCCTAAATCTACCTGTTGAAATGTCTCCTCAGCCTTCATAGTTTTCTACAGGAGCGGTTATTTACTCCTTCAAAGAAATCAGCTGTGTTCAAGCAGGGAGAGATTGAAAAAAAATCAGGAATCATGAGCTAAAAACTCTCCAGCGCTAGCATAACAGCTAGCCACATTGGGTTAGCCTAACCCTCGTGAGACACGTGACTTCCTGGGTACCGTGACGTGCAATCGTGGTATTCCAATCTAATCACCAGATGGGGCTAAGTGACTTTTCATTAACCCTGTAAAGGGTCATATTAGCACAGACTGACTCAAGGAAAAGATTTTAAAATATGAAAAAGTTGCATACTAGCACTTTAAAGTTTACACATCAAACAAACCAGCCCGTGATATTGGAGACGGTTGTGTGTCTCCACTGAAATGTGCTCATTATACCTGTCCGGCCACCACAGAAATGGGGCATGTCCCTGAAGACGAGCGGCTTCTCTCATTGCAGAGCGTTTTCATATGGGTTGTCTTTGTCAGGCTTCCTGGACATTAAAAAAATGCTTTTTTTTCTCTGATAATTCAGTGAAAATTTTAAGAACATAAACCCAAACATAAACCTTTGCACATGATGATTTTTTTTTTCTTATACTGTTTAAGATTTTAATTTGTCTATTCAAACACACAC
Organism: Callopanchax toddi; assembly: GCA_006937965.1. Classification (NCBI taxonomy): domain Eukaryota; kingdom Metazoa; phylum Chordata; class Actinopteri; order Cyprinodontiformes; family Nothobranchiidae; genus Callopanchax; species Callopanchax toddi. The sequence goes on from SSNR01000340.1 coordinate 448,374, forward strand.
AAACAAAAATAGGTATTAAATTATTTTTAGCAATGACAAAAAATCTTTTTTGTTAAAAACTCAACTGATTATTTTTTAAAGTGCAGACTGTCTCTTTAGCACATAATCATCTCTACATTAAATGTCAAAGACATAATGAAGTGGAAGCTCTCGATCAGTCATATTTTTCCATCCCGGTCATGCTCGCATCGCGCTGAATTTCCCTTGACTAATGATTGTACTTTTGGGTTGTTAATCGAGGTAATCGGCCAAAATATTCAGTCTGCTGAGACATTAATGTTTTATGTCCTTGTATCATTTTTCCTGGTTTTGGATTATTTTGGAGTTGGATGGAAACTTTGTAGATTTTTGATCATTTTTGTTTTTGTATAATGTTTTGCTTATAATCAGATTTTGTTTACTTTAATCCTTTTTGTTGATAAAGAACAGATGGAACTGACTAATTCTAACCTAAATTTGATTGTGTATAAAAATGACAATTTAGTTTTAAACCAATTTTTCTTAAGGTTGTGTCATTTTTGAAGAAAAGAGTTTGAAGAAAACAACAAAAAAACTTTAAAATTTTGTCAGAAATTCATTAAAATGGACAAAATCAAGTAATTAAAGTTCATTGCTTGTTTGTTCTCATTTGTTTCTTCCCTCTGTAACCAGATATGCTAATAGAGAAACATTTTTAAATATAACTTGCCTATTAGTTACTCATCTTGTTGTTTTCCTGTCTTTGGTCACAGTTGCTTTCTGTCTCTGCTCCTGGTGGCAGCTGTGGTGTGGAAGATCAAACAGACCTGCTGGGCTTCACGACGCAGAGAAGTAAGTCTGAGCTGTGCTCTGCTGACATGAAAAACCCATCGGATTCACCTTCTGTGTGATTTATAAACATGCCTAAAGATCCAGTTGCACAGAGCAGTCAAACATGTTGCATTTTAAAAGTTCAAGTTAACTAATGACTGCATGAATATTAGCTACAGTTTTTATGTTGGAAATGGAACAAAAAGCACATCAAAAGCTTCCATTTAAAGAAGATTGTACCTTTCCTCCCAGTTTGGGTGTACACATACAACAGTTCACTTTATCTAAAAGTAGCATGAGGTCAAGTTGACATGAAACACAAAAGAAACAACCATTAGTTTCAAAAATGTTTCACTTCAGTTCTTTGTTCTTTTTTTCCCGTGGGTGAGCAAAGCTAATGGACTACCTGCTGCACAGTCACAAACAAGAGCTGTCAATATTTTTGGGAGGTTTAGCCATTTTTTTCCCATTTGGCAGCTATAATAATAATAATAATAATAATAATAATAATAATCTTTATTTATAAAGTGCCTTTCATACAGAAAAATAAAACTGTAACTCAAGGTGCTTAACAAGTTAAAATGATCCCACATAAACCACATTCCCATCCCTCCCCCATAAAAAGCACACATACGCATACATACACACACATGCAAACATAATACATGCACATGCACAAATGAATACATCTGAGCAGGTTTCTAAGGAAACGCCATCAGAGGCGTCCTCTGCACTGACAGCAGCAGGTCAACAGCAGCAGCCAAGGCACCGACACGGGACAACCAGAGGAGAAAGTGCTGAGACCCCACCTCCTCCAGGAACCACCTGGAGAACCAGGCAGCCACAGCTGACCACTGCTACCGAGGCAGAGGACTCCCTCAGAGGAAACACTGGAAGGAAAATTAAAATAACAAATAAAAAATATAAAATAACATAAGATAAATGAGAATAAACAATAAAACTGTGATAAAATCTAACTAAATACCTAAAATCTATTAGACTAAAATCAGCTAAAGGTTAGACTAAAAGCAGTCAAACAGACTAAAAGTAATTAAACATAATAATAAGTTAAAAATACACTAATAGCAGTTAAACAAATTGAAAAAATAAGAAGTAAAAAGGTGGACTAAAAGCATTTAAACAGACTATACTAAATAATAATCAGTTATGACAAGTTGACATTCATCAGGTGATTTAACCTAGCACAAACACTTTATTGTGACAGACTATGTTGCCAAGAGTATTGGAAAACCTCACCAAATCAATGAATTCAGGCGTTCCAATAAAGGCATGGATTAGCAAGTTGAGTTTGGAGGAGCTTGGCTGGCCTAAACCTAATAGAACATTTTTAGGATGAATTCGAGCCGAGACCTTCCACTTTCAACAGCCACTTGACCTCACAAATGTGTCCTAAACTTTATGGAAAGCCTTTTCAGAAGAGTTGAAGCTGTTATCACCGTAAAAAGTGAATAAACTTCATTAAAGTTCTCAATGGGCTTCAAAATTCAACCTGAACCCAAATTGACCCTTAGGGCTTGAAGTCCGAACCCGGCCTGGCCCGACATCGTCACATGTAACACTCATGTAACTTTTGTCCAAACCCAGCTCAGCCTGATCAATGGGTTTGGACTCAGGTTGAAATGGAGAACTCTAAACTCCATATTAAACTCTACAGATTAAGAATGGCAGTTCATTTTGTAACGTTTTGTAAGTTGTCGCAATTAATAAACTATCAATAAAAATAATAAAAGTATCTAACAGAGTATAATGTCTTAAAACTATGAGTCATTAACCCTGTTAGACCTTTAATATCAGATTGACTCTTGAAATAGGTTCTTTGGGAGTAGCCAGGGATTCAACACTTATTAATAATTGTGACAACTTACAAAATGTTACAAAATGACGAGCCAGCCAGGAGTTGATGAAGCTTGTTGCGCTCAACATCATCAACAAGATGCCTGCTCCACAACCTGTTCAATGTGTAAGAGAATGTCAGAGGGCGGTTTTGAAGGGTGGGGCAGTGGTGGTTCTGGAGGGACCGGCGCCCCCTCTGGGTTCTGCAGGGGGCTTGTGTGGCCCCCACGCACAAGGCCACCTACTGCAAGACAGCGAAGGTCACATTCAGGAGGGAGCTCAATGGCCAAAGTGTCGACCTCCCGAGGTCTAAAACAGGAACAAGGTGCTCCAACAGATCATTACCTAGAAGAAAAGGAATGGAACCAAGGTCAGAAACATACATAGGGTGAAAGAGAGACACGAATGACAAGGTTGTGTCAACCGGAGCATGGTAAAGGCAAACTTCCCAATACATTTGGCAATATAGTTTATTTTAAAATTCTGAATTATGAAAGTTTTGCTTTGTGCCTTTTTTTCCTGCTTGCCCCAAAGCCCCAACAAAGAAAACAAACAAACAAAAAAAAAAAAGCATCTTATTGAGATAATTACCTTCTACTTTGAGAGGTAGGTCTTAAAACTCTGAGTATATCTGAACTGAACCAGAACATTCAAGTTCAAAGTGATCATTTGTGATTAGTTGTTTCTTAAACATTAAAAACAACTCTGTCTGTCTTTGTGATTATGGGCGTGTGGGGCTGGAGTGAGAGCGCTTTGTTAGCGTGGATGTATACGGCACACTTCATTAGGCTATGGCACTCATACCCCATTAGTTTTCAGATAGTGGTTGTTTGTATTTAGCTTACATAAAAGAGTGCGGTCATCCATCACTGGTGATTAGAGGCAAGTGGTTCACAGTAACCGTCACCAGATTTTGTTACCCTAGTTTAACAAAAAGCACGAGTTCTTTTTTGTATCAATGTCTCCACAAGGTATCAAGTGAATCAGTGAGATCATGTCTTTAGGAAGGTGTCTTTTGTCCTTTTTTTTTTTTTTTTTTTTTTTGAAACGCTGATGGCTCTCTTTCCTTGTTTCCTTTCAAGTGTAAACTACAAAGGCATGTAGGAATTAACAGTGTTTATTTCCTGTCTATAAAAATAGCCCACAACTTATTACACACTTAAAATAATAGTGGATGTTATTGAAGTTCAAAATATGTGATAAACAATATGGAAAAAAATCAAAATACTGTTATTTGTGTTTTTATAGCCTTCCACTAAAAAGCAAAGTCTGACTTTATTTTTGCCTGTATCCGTGTGTACCTGTGCATGATTGCAGTGTTGGCAAAATATTTAATGAATCACAGAATAGATTTTATTGAAATACTCAGAATGAACGTCTACAATGTAACTTTTGGGGTCAACCCAATTAAAGATGGCCACCACAGTGACCCCCAAAGAACAAAAACTGGTTTTAACTCTTTCAGTTTTACAGATTTTGAGCTGAAATTTGGTGCAGTAGTCTCTAGGAGTTATCCATGGATATCACCAAATAAGTTATTTTAAAGATTTTACCAAAATGGCCATAACTCCCATTATTTCTCAACATAAGATTATTTTACTTTAATTCCCTGACATTAAAGGTGATTAGGTGTTTCTTCAAGAAAGCTTGGGACTTTATTTAATCAGTGTACTGTATTTTAGTGTGACAGGGTAATTGAGACCTGTTAAGGCCAACCTTTAAGGGGTTTGACCACAATTAAGAAAAAGCTTGTATGACTCCACGATAAATTATTTTAACTTTCAAATACTTATCAGTCGCCTTGTCAGATATTATCTTGGCTGAAAGTGATGATTGTAATTCAAATTAAGTGTGGATTTAAGTTTAGTAGATTAGTGGAAAGAGGATTGAAGAAAGCAAGTCAGATGTGAATGAGGATATTCATCGTTAATATTCAGAGTGGGAATGAAAGATGAGGTCGCAAAAGGATGAGAATGAAAAGCGGTGAAAGATGAGATGATTGGCAGTGGAAATTATAAAAAGTGGGTCAGAAAAGTACTGTGCAAAAAATGAAGGAAGAGAGCAGATGTATGCAAATTCACCTTACTGCTCTTAATCTAAATGGCACCGGATCATTTCCTGGTTCCTGGAGCATACCAAATTTCCATCTCTGTTTGATACTCAACAACGGGAAGTTTCATTCAGTTCCACCTCTTGACCTCTAGTCTGTTAAAAGAAGAAAAAAAAAAAACCCTCTAGCAAATCATTTTTACTCCCTGAATGACATGGATAATTATAGGTTCATGTTTCATATCCACTAATTGATATTTGAAAGTAAACAGAAATAATTACCGTCATGACTTTGAGTCATGCCCATCAAAAAATTAACATCAATAAAAATTCATGCAACAGATGGGCTCCGATTATTAGAATTCTCCTCACCTTTTGTGAGAATAAACAACCACAGCGCCATTGATTGTTTACCAAGCAGGCAACACAGGAAACCCCATTGCTTGCAGCATTCTGCATGTAAATAAAGTAAAGTTATGATCACGGTTGAGTGCATTTTGCTGTTATATTTGTTCTTTGACAATGCTCGGTTTCATATACTAGTTTTTTTATTCACCAGTGTCTATGTCTGGGTAAAAGCGCTTGTGAACAACCCCCTCACTTGCTCACATGAGAGAAGGGACGTAGTTTTTCTGGGGAAAATTTGAGCCTTCGTCTCCTATAGGGACACGAAGTGAATGAGTTTTAATGAGGCTTTCAGAAATAGCAGGGTCAGTAATGAGCCTCTGATCCAGCCAAGTGGCATATGGACATCTGATTGAGTGTTTTTCATTTTTCTTTTTTATAAACAGGCTTTCTGATGTGAAATCTGCGTCAGTAATTATGAAAAAGTATTAGACTAATTTTCCTTGCAATTTAGCATTTTTCTTAGAAACGCTTTCAGGGTTTGAAGCTGTGAATTAATAGCAACAACTCTTAAGTGCATTCCAGGAAACGCACAATGCAATTTCTCATATTATTTTAATCAAACAAAGCTGGTTGTTTTCCACGCTACAACGTTAATTAGATAAGGGCTTTGTTTTCTCTTTGTCTGGACCTGCAACAAAATGGTAACAAAGGGGCAGGCGTTATATTTGAATAATTTTGGTTGAGGTTGGGTGACGAGTCTTGGATCTTGAGTGGGGACCAAGGGAGGCAAAGGCAACAGCGTTAAATGCCACGAAGGAGGACAACGGCTGACCTCTTTGAAGCTACCTGTGGGGGGGAAACAGAAGGGAGGGGCGTGTTGACATTTCACGCAACTGAAACCCAAAGATTTTTATACACAAAAAAATAATTTTTCCAAAGCAGCTCCTCTCTTGTTATCTCTATCACACATTCAAACAGTTGCATACAGAAACAGACCTTCTGCATCAGTGGCGTCCAATCCTGGTTCTCTAGGGCCACTGTTCTGCATGTTTTAGATGCTTTACTGCTCCAACACCTGACTCATTGGCCAAATTACCTATTCTTCATGTTTCTATAGACGCCTGATAGCATGAAACATGTAAAACATGCAGGATAGTGGCCTTCATCTACCTGTTGTGAAGAGAGGTGATTTTTCATTGATGACAACTCAAAGTTGCTTTGGTCTTTCTGTACAAGTTTTATTTCATTCCATATTTCTTTAAGGAGCCAGATGTTCTTCTAATGTAATGAATTAGTTTTGATAATCAGTTCTTAACATCTTTATAAAGGTTTTCTTTGTCAATTTCAGTTCCAAAAGGCTGTTTATTTGTTAAACTGTCACATTTTTAGGCAACGTGTAACAAAAAATACAACATAAGTTGTTGTTCTTTTGCAAAAACACCAAAGAAAATCCACAAAATATAGTATTTGATACCAAAATACTTCTAACTTTGATCTTTTTGCAAAACTCTCTCGTCAAAGGGTCGGTCTTGGTTGTCTAATTTCTGATTGAGGCGGACAAGAGTGACAGGAACACGTTAGCACGTCCCCTGCAGAGTTGATGGTCTTTCATTCTGCTCTTGAAGAGCACAATCAGCAGTCATTGATTGCTACAATAAGATTATCTCACTCTTAAGCCCCTTCTCACCTTGATTGTCCTTTTGTTCAGGGTAAAGTTTTGCCCTCTAATAATTTCTGCTGAAGTTACACTTGGAACGTGACTGTGGTCTTCACTTTATAAAGAAATTCCAAAGCTGCTCCTATAATAAATTGGTATTTAATAATTTAGCCTTTTACTTATTAATATTTTTCTGTTCTTCTTGGTGTTTTAGCCCACATACAACTAACTAAACAATGACCTTGGGTCATATAATCATTATACATCAAACATTCCCATATAGAGAGGCAAATAAAGTGTCTAATTTGCAACCGGAAAACAAAATACAGTCCTAGACGTGTGCGTTGAGATATTTTTTACTCTCCAGGAAAGAGCCAGTGGGTACAGCCTGTGATCTTTAAAAAAAGGACAGAGTGTCCTGCTTAGGTGTAGAATAAGCTCAGAGGCGGGGTGACACCCACCCCTTCATAAAATCCAATGAAGGGAACAAAATGTTGCATTCACCACATAGATAATTCATGCCCTCACTTGCCAAATTAATCAAGTTGCATAGCAATGCACTCCATGACCACCCTTATCAAAACCCTGAATGGCTCCAGCTTGTATTCTTGACAAAATCTGTCTGTCATTGCGTGAACGTTAATTGGTTTTACAGAGTTCAGCCTTGCCTTTTGTCATTTACTTAGCATTCATTTCTAGATTCTCCCTGGCATTGTGTTGGGCCTTTTGATGATTGTATTCCCTGCACATTTTCGATGACACACACATGTCCGGTGCTAGCGTTCGTCGAGCTCGCTTCTGCTCTCCGGTTGTGGTTTGTTGCTTTTAAAATGAATTCTGCAACATGATAATAACATTACTGCTATCTGACATTTAGGATGAATGTTGTTGGATTTGAAGCTTTTGTGTCGGGAACCGTAATAAGCCGTAAGCTGTTTTCTTGTTTTGCAACAACCTCGCCGAGCCCTCCATCCTGCGTTTATCTTCTTCGAAAAGGGCAACATTTCTCATTTTGACCCGTTGTGACCCAGCAGCTCAAATCCATAGGTTCTGTATTGCTGGTTTGATGTTTAATGGCAGAGATGTACGACAATTTAACACTGGACCTCAGATATGAAGTTTAAAAAAGGAAAAATCAATCAGGTGATCAATGTCAATTTCATGTGGTGGCTGTTTATTTTATTTTTCCCCCCAGCACTAACTCCCTTAGGGGATGTTTTCAGATTGAACAAAGCTGTGCCTCTTTTCTCCTTTTCACTCTAAACTGTCAGGTCTGTACAACAGCTAAATATTGGTTGAGCCTTCAAAACACATATTAGAGGGGAAAAGACTGAGCGTCTGACAGATAAGCAGATATAAACACATCATTTGCAGTTATGTGTTGAAAAAGAGTTGTTTTGTTGTTGGATTGGTTTTTAGCCAAGCCAACCAACTTTATAAAGCACTTTTATAGCAGCCTACACTGACCAAAGTTCAGAAAACAAAGGTATAAAATCATTAATCAGGGTAAAATAAAATTATAAGATTTAAAAATCATGTTAAACCATATGAAATCAAATAGAATTTAAACAACTCATACTGGGTTGAAAGCCAAACTAAAGAGATGAGTCTTTAAAAGTGCTGTAAATGTTTCTAGCAAGAATTCTTTCTAATTTGTGCCGAAAAAAGTTCTATTATTTGGGAGCAGCAGCAGCGAAGGCCCTATCCCCTCTGAGCTTACGCTGCATCCTCTGTACATCCAGGACCAGCTGGTCAGGTGACCTGAGTGACTGAGAAGAGGAGCGAACTTGCAAAAGCTCAGAGAGATAAAGCAGGACCAGACTGTTTAAAGACTTAAGAACAAGCAAAGGGAGTTTAAATGAAGTCTAAGATGGACAGGCAGCCAGTGCAGTGAGGACAATAAATCAGTGATGTCTAATTCCGGTCCTGAAGAGCCACTATCCTGCATATTTTTGATGTTTCTCTGCTCTATCACACCTTCTTGCTACTTTCCACATCCTTGAGGTGTACCTGATATTACACCATGCCCAAGGCCCCATCTAGACATCATTTTTTTGCACTTTGTCTGTCTGGATACAGCTCAATTCTCAGCAACTAACCCACTCCTGTGTATGCGAGTCGTATATTAGGACATGCTGCCACCATTTTCCACTCAGAACTCCAGTTTGCTGCTACAATAATAAACCAACATGTCCGTTCTACAAATGTTTACATTCTCAAAACCATCGCTGGCCTATCACACCTTCCCAATACGCTCCTAAACACTTTGCCAAAATATCATATCAAGGTCTTCAACTAGTGTGAAAGGGCCCTTAGGTGTAATAGTAACCATCAACATGGACAGCTCCTATGATGGATTATTAGACTATTTTTTATATAAAAGCTGGCTAAAAAAACAACACTGAAGGCTTTTGTCACTAGAAAATCTATTTCTCCCTCCAGAGGTAGTGCGCCAGCTGCCACTGGCCTCACTCCATTGATCTGATTGGCTGACCCCTCTGTTAATAAATGGTGATAGACGGATAGTTCATTCGTTCACCTGCCAAGTATTTATTTGAAACTGTCTGACGTTTTCTGAACTGTTTCCACGGGCGACTTTCCAGATGGTTCTGTTTGACAAACCATCTGGTGCATCAGGTTAGTCATCTCTATCTGGGGATTCAGATACTCGTCATGTAAGGCAGGCCAAATGGATATTTAGCATCATAAAACCATAGATACATAGAAATAGAGGATGTGATTGTTTTGTTTTAGGATGAAAGTTTTAATATAAGTTTTTAAAGACCCAGAACACAAAGACTGATTACAGTATCCTGACCTGGTCTTTAAATAAACCCGTCACAGAGACTGTGTCCTTGTTAAACATGGAGACACTGATTCAAGTTGTCTTCTTCTTACTTGTTCATTTCTGCGGCGTCAACCCCTCCAGACCTCATATAAATTTTGTCACGATTAATGAATACTTAATTATTTCAGAGTGAATGAGGTTGAGGGTCTAGACGCACAAATTCCAGGGTTCATTACAACTTCAAGGACACATTAGGGTAAAAGAATGAGACCACAAGAAATGTTCTAATAACTGATTTATTATTTATTATTTACATATCATTTGATACTCCTGAACAAGCTGAATGCATCATAGCAAGTAGGAGGTCTTTCCTGTGTTTGCAGGATTGTTTTATGTTTCCAGACTGAAATCTCTATTTTGTTGGGAGAGATCAAAATAATTTAGAAATTTTAGATTAAGACAGATATGAGATTATTCTATGAGATTAAATTATCAGACCAATAATCTTTTTTAAATCATTATCATAAATATGTTGCTAAAAGTCTGAAAATAAGACTCATACATTCAAATGCTCAACACAGCCGTGCCTCAGAGGTCAAAGGTCATTACAATGGTTAACACTTTAGATACAAATACATAAATAAAATTGAATTACCTCACTTAAATACTTGGAAATTCAATTTTATTTATGTATTTTGTGTGTGTGTGTGTGTGTGGGGGGGGGAGGGAAAAAAGAGGGTAAAGACAGAAAAGGGGGAGAGAGGAGAAAAGGGGGGAGGGGAGGGGGAAAAAAGAGAAAATTCAAAGTTTAAATCACAGAGTGTTATTAGGGGCTATTAAAATTACATTTTAAAGAATATTTAATTTTTTAAACAACTATACTTTTTAAAACTTTTAAAAAATCTTGTTTCTTTTATACTTTGAAAACTTTTTTTTTAACTTTGTAAAACCTCTTTACCAATAAGTTCTTATTTATACTTCAGGTTTAGGCTGCAAATAAAAAATAAAGCATGCAAAGGTGATCAAGTATGATCACCTGCACTTTAAAATGTAAAAACTTCAAAAATAAACCTTTAAACTTAATGTCTAAGTACATTAAACAAAACATGCATTTGGTAGAAAGCTGAGATTAAGACACTCAGTTTTGAAACAACCTGAGAGGAAAATGTCAAAAACCAAAATATCATAAAACAGAAAGATTTGTTTTTTTTCTGCACATATTTAGGTGAATGTTAAGAAAAGCACAGAAGAAGGGCAAATCATTAACCCAGCTATCAAAACCACTAGAAAGACTTAGTAATCTGAAATACAATTAGCTCTTAATGTGACACACTTAAGCTCATCACTAATCCAATAACAATCAGCGATGTCCTTGGCGCTAAAACGGCGGCTTGTTTAGATATTGATCAGACGATGCGTTTTGGATGAAAGCGTGGCACTAGTTGTTTTACAGTATTGATTAGTGGGGAACAAGGAAAGTGATTTTCTGTTCAGTCTGAGCTACAGAAACTATGTGAACCAGCGGTGGAAACGCTCGACCTCAGAAACACTCAACCACTGCTCTTCTAGGTTAGAGAGAACCGCCACTCTGCAGGTTCAGGTGATTAAATCAGTCAATCTTTCACAAGTGTATAAAATAATTTCTAGTACATTGAAAATAATGTTTTATTACAACCTTTTAGAGTTTAGCTGATTTACAATTTTAGTTTTCCTGTGTTTTGTTCACATGCCGTCTGTGTTTATGTTTACAGCAGCTGATGAGAGAGCGTCAGCAGATGGCCAGTCGTCCATTTGCATCAGTTGCTGTTTCACTGGATGCCAGAGGAGAGCTAACAGAAGTCCTGCAGCCTGTGATCGATGTGAGTCTTCATCGCTTACTTAAACAAAAACGGATCACGGATCAAAGCTTCACTTTATGCTTTTTGTATTTTATAAAACAACCATTACTTTAATTTACATAAACCCATTATTAATTTGTTGTCATATTTTCTTATAGTAGCACTGATATTTAAAATATGGAGGTGTTTATGAGCTTCTTTCCTCAGCCAGCCATGTGTCGCCTGCTCCTGCAAGAAATGAAATCACTGTGGCAACCTGCAAAGAGGCTCCACATTAGCAATGAGTGTTCTGCTGAGTGGTACTCACAGGGCATTATGTTGTTGTGAAGGGCAATGTAAAGCACAAAAAAGGAGAAAAACAATGCTCCTCAGCTCACTGAGTGCTTCACGCTGTTGCACTTTTAAAACCATCCGAGTATTGTCAGAAACTGTGCTGTTTTGATTTGATTAAAGGAAGCTGTTCATTACGTTAGTCATACAGATGTCAGTCCACTTGGTGTCCAGCAGCGCTTCTTGCATTTTCTGCACAATTTTCTTCTTCTTGACCACAAAGCGGATATGAACGTGTGACTTTGCATAATATTAGTAAACCTCCACTTTGCCGTATGTTATTTGTACGTGCTCTCAATAGCAATAAGCAATAGGTTTAATTTGAAAAGAATGAATTATGCTGGAGTGTTTGAGGTAATTTTTGTAACAGACTGCATCTGTGGGCCCTGCAGGGTTGTATGTGTTGCACTCGTGCACAAGCAGCGAGCCAACAACAAAATGCCGCTGTTGCTCATAAATAAGGAGATTTCTGCAATCTTTGCAAAAACTAACATGCATTTCAGCATTTGCTGGCTCTGTTTGCTTTGAAAAGGCTGCAAGTTACTGACTGGAAACCTCGTTTTTGTTTAGTAATTTACATAAAAAATGTGCACATCCAAGTGCCCTGAGAACTGATTAAATATCTTCTCAAGAGCAGAATTAGTTACATGCTTGTGTAACATTGTGTTTGTTCTTGCTCACATTAGTGTTCCATTGGTAAACAATCACACAGGAGGAAGTTGGCTTTTCAGGTAGTTTCATCATAAAAACTACTGGAGAAAACATCAAAATAGTGTTATGCTCTACCAAAAATGGAAGTGGCCTCAGGTTTTGTCATATCTTCCTCCATCCCACTGAAGAGTAAACTCATGTGGGGATTTTTAAAAAAGTCACCACAAGTAAAGGTGGCAGAATGAAGGCAAGACACATCAATTATGACACGCCAAAAAGGTGTTTTCACATACGGGTGTAATTACAAACATCAACGCTCTTGAAAAAACACCGACTCCCTGTTCGGACAGTCAGACTGTCACAGCAGCTCTTCTCTGCTTTTATAGCAGCACTGTCTGTTCATGTTTTCTTCCTGTGACCAATCACTTTAGTAGAAGATCAATTTATTTAGTTTCTGTCAGTATAAACTGTGCTTAAAAAATCTTTTTCTAAACTGTATTTATGTTAGGTATTTTTATGGCAGTCTATATTGATTCTAGTATGACAAAATCAATTCTGGTCTCATAAATCCTCATAAGTTTTAAACACCACTAATGAGCTCAACCCTGACACCTGCTGGTGTAAAGTATTACCACAGTCTCCTTAAAGTGATAGTATGCAACTTTTTCATATTTTTAAATCTTTTCCTTGAGCCAGTCTGTGCTAATATGACGCTTTACAGGGTTAATGAAAAGTCACTTAGCCCCATCTGGTGATTAGATCCGGAATACCACGATTGCAAGATCTCCGTCGCCGTCACGGTACCCAGGAAGTCACGTGTCTCACGAGGGTTAGGCTAACCCAATGTGGCTAGCTGTTATGCTAGCGCTGGAGTGTTTTTAGCTCATGATTCCTGATTTTTTTTCAATCTCTCCCTGCTTGAACACAGCTGATTTCTTTGAAAGAGTAAATAACCGCTCCTGTAGAAAGCTATGAAGGCTGAGGAGACATTTCAACAGGTAGATTTAGGCGTTTATAAGCTGAAACAATATGCTAACTTGTGTAATGCAGTGATTTAAAACGGACACCAGAGGGAGCCCAAAACCAGCAAAACTGCATATTATCACTTTAAAACGTGAACTCTTGATGTTTCCCAACTAAAACCTAATGTAATAGATAATAAAGCAATCTGAAAATGATCAATCTTGTTCGTAAATTCTAAAAGTGCAGTTAACCAAAAGTCAATAAATGTAGTTTGATCTAATTAATCAAGATTTCTCTCTGAAGGTGACAGAAAATTAGTGCAAAAGCAGCCAAAGTTTAAAGAAACGCTTTGAAAAATCATTAGAAAGTCCAGAGGGACAGTTGGTTGAGGTTACTTTAAAATATTACAAGAACGTTTTTTTTTTTTTTTAATCTGAATTCAACAGAAATAAAGGATGACTCAGGACATTTGTACAGCACCTTGAAAGGAGACCAGACTATAATAATTTGTTTTACACACTTTTAAATGCACTAACTGCATCTTCAGAGCTGTTCTAGTCATCCAAACCCTTTAGATGTTTTTACATTGAACTTTTTCCATCATTCACAATCTGGATACTTTATTTATCCAGTAGAGAATTACTACAAACCTTTTTAGTGTATTACAAAATACACAGATAAACAAAATTCCATAAATCATATATTTGTCACTCCACAGTCACGGTATCATGAATCTGACCTTTTACAACCATATTATTATAGTAACATTACCATTAAACTAAAATGTGTTTTTCTTTTCAACGTTTTTACGTTCTGTATAGGTTTTAATGCACTTTTGGATTTCTCACAGCCTGTTATTTGGCTTGGCACCAGCTGAAGGTGAAACATATGAAACAAGCCTAATTCTGCTTTGCAGAAGTTAATTTGTCAGCATCTGCTCCCAGCCTCCCACTTAGCTGTTGCAAATATTTGGTAATGACAAAGAGGACACTGATCCTGTGTTTTGTTGTTCCACCAGCTCTGTTTGTGCTTTTAATTTGGGCTCATTTCTGACTGAAGCTATGCTGTAAAGATAGTATTATTTTAAAGGCATTAACTGGACAAAATATGTTTTTTATTTGTATAGAAAACACACAGCCACCTTTTACATCTCATAAAAACTTTTAAAGATTTTTGTCTGACTGCTCGGATCTATGCATTAATTAAGAGCAGCTCTTTGAACGTTTCAGACCCTCAAGCTGGTCTGAAAAACTAAATCGGCTTTTAAGCAAATTTCCCCCCATTCAGTTGTGTTAGACAACCAAAATGGACATTACTGTTAGTGACCAAGATGTCAGCAGCTGCTGGACAGAGAGAGCACGATGGCAGACGTTCAACATATGGAAACGCTAACGAACAGCTAGCATGATGGATGTGAGCTGTCAGTCCAGGAGGAAAGCAGATACTGCTGCTGTGTGTGTGTGTGTGTGTGTGTGTGTGTGTGTGTGTGTGTGTGTGTGTGTGTGTGTGTGTGTGTGTGTGTGTGTGTGTGTGTGTATTCTTGTTTGGGATCTTGCAGGGTTAGGAGTGACCATAGAACAGTCCTCATGCTTGATCAATGGAAAGTAAAACAGTGTTTGGATGATCTGAGAATTAGAAAATATCTGAATTCTAGGAGGATTATGTTGTTTTACAAAGAATATTTCATTCATATATATCATTTTGTATGTCATCGAACATAATTAGTCATAAATAACGACCAAATTATGCCCACATATTGTCCTGCAATTTATTTTATTATCTAATTACTGACAGATCTGTAGAATTAAGAAATCACTTCAATAGAACTTGTTTGACAACATGAAGGAGGCTAAAAGATCTAAAAAACCAACACGTCATGTCCTGTTCTAAAAAAATTCAAGAACAAAAGAATCCAGAACAACATCTAAAGTCCTGCATGCTTCAGTTGGTTAAAGTTAAGGTCAGAGGTCATGATTCAGCAGTAACGGGACAAAAATGGCATCCATGAGCGTCCCAAGGCCAAAACCTGCGCTGACCATTAAGGACACAAAACAGGTTTTTTCTATTACCTAAAAGGAGGTTGTCTTTTCCATAATGACTGAGCTGGAGTCATGAGTCAACAAGTAAAATCTCCTCCTAGTGTGTGATTAAGGTGTTTTCATGCCTACAGGATGGTGTATCCCTAAGGACTTATTAGATTTTTACTAATTTTATCAGATTTTTCTCAACATTCTCTTTGGATTTTTAGTACTTTCATGGATTTTGTAGCTTCTTGTTGTTGTTTACATGAACTTAGTCCCAAGGTTTGCTGTGATATTTTAAACCAAAGTCCTTAAAGAAAAAAACAGTATCTCACGGGGCTACAAGTGTTGGCAAAACTTGGCATTCACCAAGAAGTTTAAAAAATGTCTCAAAACATTCAATCTCAGTAAACGTTAAAAAATGTCCTCTCATAACATCCTGGACTTTGCTGTTGTGTTGCTGGAATTTTTAACCTTTTCAAAAAAAAATTCAGTTCAAATGACCTCCTTATGTACTTATTGCACATGTGATGAACTTGTCTTGAACATTTCTCGATTTAGTTTTCTTGCGTATGAAATGTGAGACAACTTTTAGGAAAGATTGGCAACCAAATTGTGAAAAACTGCAAACAAATTGAGGCATGATTAAAACTCTTTGTGACAAAATACCAACAAGAAAAATTGTACAACAGTTTGTTTGAAATTGCATCACATGATTCACATGACCTGGCCATATTCATAACCTCCTGCAAAAGTGTCATACATATCAATTCATTGTGATTCCACCTTAAAATTAGCATTTTTCCTCCACTGTTAACTAGAAAAACGTCTCCATTCAGAGGGAGGAGTTGTTTATTAAAGCAGCACTGGACAGTTTTTAACACTTTAAGTTAGAGCATTAAAATTGATCTCAATGATTATTTAGTTAGAAACTTGACCAGTTTCATGTTTGACAGCACTCTGCACCCCTCTACTGGCCAGATACCGCACTAGACAGTTTTGAGGCTCGACCCGAGTCTAAATCGATGATGTAACTTTTTGCTTTACGGCAGAACAGGTCTAAGAACGCTAGGGGAGGACCTCCTGCCGAGAAGGGATTGTTTCAGCAAGCATTTCAGTTTAACCAGTCTGATTATTAACCAGATGTTAAAATATAGTAGAAAATAATGTTCTGAAAGATTTTCTCAACACCACCTCACAGATAAGTAACTCTATAAATAATTCAGCCCGAACCTGACGAGACCTGAATCTCTCTGCGAGCTGACTAGAGCAGGGTGATGCCGGAAGGTAAAAACAACAAACCAGAGAGGGGGATGAATATGAAGCGGCCCGGACGCAGATATCCTTTTTCTTTTCGCGGCCCGGACAGAATAGTGGAGGTTTCACGAGCTCTTCCTCGGCTCAGTGCCTCCAGCTGCGGCTTGGCTGACACGCAGACCCGAGGCTGAACCAGCCGATGTCATCCAGCAGCTACGCCTGGGTTAATCTCTCCTACACCGACCTGATAATCAAAGCCTTCCTCTACAACACCTCACAGGTAAATAAATCCGTGAAATTATTAGCTGAAAGCTGTCGCAGAATGGGCTGGAAATATTTCAGGCGTGAGGTGATTTACGACAGTTAAAGTGAAACTTTCAATCGTAGCCTCCTAGTGCCCCCTACTGGTTAAAAGTTGCTCAGTGCTGCTTTAAGACTCTGTTTTCCAGCAGAACCCTGACTGGATTGCAGCCTCAAACTCAACAAACTGTAATGTTTAACTCTACTGTATGTTCCCCTAGGGATGCACGTTTTCCAAATTTTGTTTAACCGGCTATCGAAGCTCTTCACGGTTAATAATTCTTTATAAGAATATTAAGCAAAAGTTAAACCTGGGTGGAATGATCATGTAGAGGAGCTCTACTCAGAAGCCAGAAGGGCATTTAAGAAGTGGGCTGAATTAGGGAAACCTAAAAGGGGCCCAGCTTTTGAATATAAAAAACACAACAATGCAAAGGTGAAACGAGCCTTGCGTTTTATCAAAAGGAATGATGACATACTTAAAAGTGCGTCATTGGCAAATAAACTACAAAGTAAAAGTCCCACTGAATTTTGGAAAGAAATTAGGCGGATAAATACTTGTAGGACACCTCTGCCATCAAGTATGGATGGAGCTTGTGGGTCTGAGGAAATTAGTCAGCTATGGCATAAACATTATTATGATCAGTTTAATTGTGTTAAAGTGATAATATGCAACTTTTTCATATTTTTAAATCTTTTCCTTGAGCCAGTCTGTGCTAATATGACCCTTTACAGAGTTAATGAAAAGTCACTTAGCCCCATCTGGTGATTAGATCCGGAATACCACGATTGCAAGATCTCCGTCGCCGTCACGGTACCCAGGAAGTCACGTGTCTCACGAGGGTTAGGCTAACCCATTGTGGCTAGCTGTTATGCTAGCGCTGGAGTGTTTTTAGATCATGATTCCTGATTTTTTTCAATCTCTCCCTGCTTGAACACAGCTGATTTCTTTGAAGGAGTAAATAACCGCTCCTGTAGAAAGCTATGAAGGCTGAGGAGACATTTCAACAGGTAGGAGTTTATAAGCTGAAACAATATGCTAACTTGTGTAATGCAGTAATTTAAAACAGACACCAGAGGGAGCCCAAAACAAGCAAAACTGCATATTATCACTTTAAGAGTAACCCTCCTGTTATTGATAATATAGAGAATAGCAACGGTGTAACAATCCTGGCCCAAGAAGTCTATGACATAGTGATGAAATTAAAGGGTAACAAGTCATGTGGGCATGATAATGTGACGAGCAAGAAATAATGAAAGCACGCAGGTGCATTATTGCCCAAGGAACTGGAGTCGTGGGATTAAAATAACCAACTTATTTTATTGTAGCAAATAAAAATCAAAATAATAAATGACAACTCAACTACAAAGTCTACGTTGAGAGACCATCCAGCAGGAGGCAGACCAACCTATTACCAGCGACTCTCCCACCAACCTTCACCGTGCAGACGCACGAACACGTAGTGATGAATAAAAAAGAAAATGGATTGCCGCGGCACATCGGACCCGGTACTGCGCTCACTGCCGTCTCCAACTAAAAGAAGAACAGAAACAAATTACATACACAAATAATACAAGGAACCAATACAGAATAAACTGAAGGCGGGCACTTTCCGCCCTCCATACAACTCACTCACACACAACCGGACCCTGGGAACACTCCCCTTCGCACGCACTTTCACACACACTCATTCAAACCATCCAGTTCGGGTTCGCTGGTTCTCGCCGAGAACATCAGTCCTCCCAGTCCCCCAGTTCTTAGATCCAGACCAAGGTGCCAGGACTGGCTCAGACTGCACAACTCCAACCAGTCCCTCGCTCGTATCAGTCACCACACGGTCGGCTGAGCTCATCATAAACTGTGTGACTGGGGCGTCTCCTCCTCATAATGGATCCGTTGTGAGCGTGATGGCGCTACAGAGGTGCGCTTCCAGTTCCCATTAACTCAGGAAAAAAAGGATCGGAATCAGGGCAAAGCAGCAACCCTCCTAAGCCTGACAGAATGACCGACGGCCGAGCGCTAGCTCTCTCCTACAAGATAAAGTAAACATCAGAATGGCAAGCGGTGGAAACATGCACGAGAGCAACGAACACACATACCAAGCCGACGCCGTTCCTCTCTTAACCCCTCCTCACTCCTGGAGTAATAAAGTCGGTACTTCTCTGGAATCTGCCAAGCCCGACATAAACATTTAACACCGGCACCACACTCGAATAATAAAACCCGGAAACACCTACCTACACCGCTCAAGGAACAGCACGTTGCGCCCCCGATTCTCCAAGGGGTGGGGGGGCAAACCCGGCCACCGAAGCACATGCTTCCCCAGTGAACCGAGACAGGTTGAAGGGCCTGTCACACCACCCAAGTGACTTTTAAGCACTTCAACTGTCTACCGAGTGGCCCAGAGGCAATTATCCAAACCCGGTGCAGCTGTGCCACATTAGCAGGGCTGATCATTACCTGATCTGCCACAATCCACCCCACCTTAAGAGCTCGCCGTCCCGGCAAACCTCCGATCAGCACCAGGGCCGGAAAAGGGAAGCAACCGTCTTATGTGT
The DNA here is from genome assembly GCA_006937965.1 of Callopanchax toddi. Taxonomy (NCBI): domain Eukaryota; kingdom Metazoa; phylum Chordata; class Actinopteri; order Cyprinodontiformes; family Nothobranchiidae; genus Callopanchax; species Callopanchax toddi. Next base: position 467,778 of record SSNR01000340.1, read on the forward strand.
CGGTGTCAACAAGGCAGGGGTCACTTGAGCTGAGTGGGTAGCAGACCTAGGCAGATTGTGGACGTTGGTGTGCTTACCAGCTGTCACCCTGGTGGTCCTCCGTACAGGTAAACCACCTGCCACTGACTGGTCAGACAAGGGGGTAACAACAGGAACTGAACAAGGGGCCCCCGCTGCACCCTCAGGGTTTGTTGGAGCGTGTGGTTCCACCCATGGACCAGCCTGCTCCAGAGGACCAGAGCCTGAACACACTGCCCCCGGCACCACACATAAATCATCATCACCGGTGTCCAACCCCGAGTCTGACTCAGCATCACCAACATCATGATGGCCATTTCTCCGGCCAGCAACAAGGTTGGGCTTCTGCAAGACTACAGGGGGCCACCCCCTCGAAGCACGCGTAGCTAACCACACATTCTTAGCCACCTGACATTTTTCACAGGTGCGACACCAATGCGTCACACAGGAAGCCATACCTGGCCAGTAACACTCCGAGCGCAGCAGCGCCAAAGTTCTACCCACGCCTTGATGTCCATGTGTTTGGTGGACCCTAGTCAACACCTTTCCCACCAATACAGCAGGCAGCACCACCTGGAGAACCTCTCCACCCCCGTCAGGGCAAAACACGCGTCGATGTAACACACCATCTCTCTCCAGCAACCGTTTCCACTGTCGCAACAGCACCAGAGCAGGCCGTGAGAGCTGCCTCCGTTCAGCAGAGTTTGGTCGCCGTCTCCATCTCAAAAATGGAGCAACCTCCTGAATGACAGCATCATCCCGCTGGAGAGTGCGTAATTTATACATGTTACAACTGAATAAAATCCTAATAGCAGCCTGGGTCGCTCCAGCCCCCCTAGGCTGCTTCAAACCGACCAACGATCGGGGCAGGTGGCTCCCCTGAGCAAGAGCACTCCCTACTTGCGTGGTCAGCCGTTGGGACGACGCACTGGCCACTTTCCTGTTCCTGCCAGACCTGCATGAGACAAACATAGCTAGGTCCCTGACACTATCCCCTGCCACAGAGCCCAAAACGGCCCCTGCTGAACTGTGGCTCTGCAGTCCAGCGGGCACTAGTTTTCCGGCGCCGGCCAAGGAGGAGCCTCAGGCCTCAGCTGCGAGCATGGGACACGTACACCATCGCACTCCCTGGCGCAGTGCCCTGGCTGTTGGCAACGTCCACATCTTAATCCCAACAAAGGACGACCTGCAGACCCTAATTGGCCCCGCAAACTCGGCCCTTGAGAGACCGTCTGAGCAAGACGATCTAACTGTTCTTGTTGCTGTTTTAACATGTCCTTAACCTCCCCGAGTTCAGCCACTAGAGCATTAAACTGGAGATGTCCCTGTACACCACACTGATAACACAATGAGGCCGCACTAAAAGGGACCCGGCCCCCAGCCGGCAGCCCTTCGCGTTCCCACCGCATGGCCTCGCTCCGGACATCAAGTAACCCGAGGCCAGGCTGACGATGAACCAGCTGTTTTAATTCACGTCGGAGCCCACCATCCCAAACTTGCTCCACAAACTGGTCTCTCAACATAGTACCGGTATCATGTAAATTCGGGGCACTTTGTTTGACCCTATCCATCAACCCCAAGAGAGCAAGGGAAAATTCCATCAGAGTCTCCCCTTCCTGCTGTTTCCTGGAAAAAAACGCCTCCTGTAAGACTATGTAGGAGTCTAAACAACCATAGATCTCCTCCAATGCTGCAATTATCTTGGCGGGGTCGGTGTGCTCTACCTCGGGTCGGTATTTAATTTCCTCCCTGGCTTCACCCTCCAAATGGTCAAATAAGAAGAACGCCTGGTCAGCGGTACCCAAATGTCGTGCTCTCATGCATGACGGCACCTCGCCTAGCCATTCCGATAACTAATACCTGTTCGGCCCCTAAACATCGGACATCGCTTGTCCCGAGGGACAAACACTAACCTTTCGGTTACAGGTGTACCACCTGTACCGGTTGCAGTGCCTGAAGCGCCTGAAGAACCTGCCGCGGTGGAATCAGAAGACACAGCCACAGAGTCTGGACCAGCAGCCAACGAGGTGGAAGGAACAGCGGGAAGAGCCAAAGTCTGCTCCTGCTTCAGTCTGGTGTTTTCACTCTGTAACCGGGCCACCAAATCGCGCAGGTCCTGTAACTCCTCCGCCATGTCTACAACACAAACAGAACTCTCCCAGGAGCGATTGCTGCTTTGCCCCGATAACCAACAGACAGTAACACAAATAAACCACAGGTCCGCTCCTTAGGGCAATAATCCTGCCAACAATGCCAAATGTGACGAGCAAGAAATAATGAAAGCACGCAGGTGCATTATTGCCCAAGGAACTGGAGTCGTGGGATTAAAATAACCAACTTATTTTATTGTAGCAAATAAAAATCAAAATAATAAATGACAACTCAACTACAAAGTCTACATTGAGAGCCCATCCAGCAGGACGCAGACCAACCTATTACCAGCGACTCTTCCACCAACCTTCACCGTGCAGACGCACAAACACGTAGTGATGAAAAAAAAAGAAAATGGATTGCCGCGGCACATCGGACCCGGTACTGCACTCACTGCCGTCTCCAACTAAAAGAAGAACAGAAACAAATTACATACGCAAATAATACAAGGAACCAATACAGAATAAACTGAAGGCGGGCACTTTCCGCCCTCCATACAACTCACTCACACACAACCGGACCCTGGGAACACTCCCCTTCGCACGCACTTTCACACACACTCATTCAAACCATCCGGTTCGGGTTCGCTGGTTCTCGCCGAGAACATCAGTCCTCCCAGTCCCCCAGTTCTTAGATCCAGACCAAGGTGCCAGGACTGGCTCAGACTGCACAACTCCAACCAGCCCCTCGCTCGTATCAGTCACCACACGGTCGGCTGAGTTCGTCATAAACTGTGTGACTGGGGCGTCTCCTCCTCATAATGGATCCGTTGTGAGCGTGATGGCGCTACAGAGGTGCGCTTCCAGTTCCCATTAACTCAGGAAAAAAAGGATCGGAATCAGGGCAAAGCAGCAACCCTCCTAAGCCTGACAGAATGACCGACGGCCGAGCGCTAGCTCTCTCCTACAAGATAAAGTAAACATCAGAATGGCAAGCAGTGGAAACATGCACGAGAGCAACGAACACACATACCAAGCCGACGCCGTTCCTCTCTTAACCCCTCCTCACTCCTGGAGTAATAAAGTCGGTGCTTCTCTGGAATCTGCCAAGCCCGATATAAAAATTTAACACCGGCACCACACTCGAATAATAAAACCCGGAAACACCTACCTACACCGCTCAAGGAACAGCACGTCGCGCCCCCGATCCTCCAAGGGGTGGGGGGGCAAACCCGGCCACCGAAGCACATGCTTCCCCAGTGAACCGAGACAGGTTGAAGGGCCTGTCACACCACCCAAGTGACTTTTAAGCACTTCAGCTGTCTACCGAGTGGCCCAGAGGCAATTATCCAAACCCGGTACAGCTGCGCCACATTAGCAGGGCTGATCATTACCTGATCTGCCACAATAAGATACCAGCAGAGCATTCAAAGTTTGCAAGCAGGAAGCTTTACCCGCTGCTGGCTATCTGTTTTACTGGGTTTTTAATTCATGGTGTTTCACCACAGTCTATGCTGTCTGTTGTCATAGTACCAATCATTAAGGACAAAACTGGCAAAATAAACAGCAAAGAGAACTACAGGCCTATTGCTCTAGCCAGTACCCTGTCCAGGGTTCTGGAGAGGGCTCTTTTAACACGCCTGGAGGAGTTTGTGATTACATCAGATCATCAATTCGGATTCAAACCAAAACTAGGAACAGACATGTGCATTTTTTCCTTAAAGGAAATTTTGGATCTGTACAGCAGGCATAACACATCCATATTCACATGTTTTATTGATGCTTCTAAAGCCTTTGATCATGTTAATCATGAAAAGTTGTTTGTTAAACTGCTCAACAGGAATGTACCTAAATATTTAGTGAGAATTTTAGTTTACTGGTACAGCCACCAGTC
>SSNR01000340.1:476458-490287 GCA_006937965.1 Callopanchax toddi
GAACAAAGCCAGCACAAGGAGCAAACACAGGCTCTACTTGATAAAAGCCATGGAGATATTCAGAACTTAAACCACTGATGTCTGATTTTTTTCAAGACAGAGGGCAAAAAAAACCAAACAACTAGTATAAAGTTCTCAGTCACAAAAATTTGAATTCAAACATGAAGATAAAACAATTCTATTGTGATTTTATTTTTCACTTTTAGGTGGTCAACAATATAATAAACATGTCAAATTTAACTGAGCAGAATAAAGTTTTCATTTCTATAGGAAATGATCAGTAAATCTTGTAGATACAAGACATTAAAGCGGCTCTCTGGAGCATTTTTCTCTGTATCAAAGTTTTCTAAATGTTTTAAATGATATTTCAGGTCTAAACTATGATCTATGGGTTGAGTTCCACAACATCTGTCATTCTGATGAAGACCCTCCTTCCTCCTAGAGACCCCTTTCCATTATTTCTTGCCGCCGACATTTTTCAGCCAATGAAATTCAAATGTCTGCATTCTATCAACATGCATGCGCATCGACCAAACCTGTACCAGTAGGGGGCGCTGTCGTACAGGACGCTCCGTGTGTTTCTGTTTTCCGTCTCAGCCTCACAGCTCATTTCTACTAAAAACCTACCCATTCTCCAGCTAAAGATGGATTTATTTTTATTTTTAAACCTTTCACCTCACAGAATGGCAAGGCTTGACAGGATTACGCGTTTATTTTGGTCAGAAAGTTCATCCAGGGCCGAGTCAAGTTCAGCTTCAGAGTCCAGCAGCAGCTCTCTGCTAACAGAGCTAATATCAGAAGCAGCAGGGACAGAGAGGGCTCATCAGACCCTCGTAGTGTTGTTGGAATAAGATAAGAATGAAGCACTAACCACTCCACCTATTTGCCAAGATTTTTGCGATGGGTGGGGGGCCAGCTTCACGGACATCCGCAACGTATATGCACCGTGTGCACGCGCGCACACGCGACCAGACGCGCGTGTCAAGATGTTTTGAGGAGGAGCCTTTGGACGTTAGATTCAAAAACTGCTCTCTTGATGAAATCCTCCAGAATGCGGCTTTAAAGGGTCTGATAGGTTTACCTTAATTAAAAGAAAAATTTATTTTATTGGCTGATTGTTTTCTAGTTTCTTTGTCTTGAAAATAAATTTGCATTGAACAGAAACAAGAACTGGATCCAGGTCTTTCTTCAGAAATACTGAAAGTATATTCATTTACTTAGTACTTTATTTACTTAGTACTTTACTAAGTATAGTCAGGTTTATTGAACGGAGCTCAGTGAGGGTTTGTGACTCTTTTTACCGTGAAATTAAGTTAAAAGTTACAAATTCTGGTTAACAAAAATCAACTTAACCATTTTCATTTAAAGGTCCCATGACATCAGTTTCCGTGTTTTCTGACTTATCTATCATGTTGCAACGTTGAGTTCTCACCTTAAACATGCCAGAAAGAGCAAAAAACGGCGTCCATCTGTCTCCTAGTACAGCCAGTGAGAAGCTCTTCAAGATTTCAGACCCAGGTTTCAAACAGTTTTTTTCACTCCAGCCCGCTATGAGGTCATAGTGATCCGGACTTGCTTATATGGTAAATTCTCCGCCCACATGCACGTTCACGACAACTGGAGCGAGGCAGTGCCGCCGCCATTGCCCATAGACCGTGTAGTGTTTAGTTTCAGTTTCGTTTCTCTTTCACGCGACGGCACTGCCCCCTGCTGCAGCAGAAGTGTCAGGCTGCCAAATAAGGAGAAACCCAGCAGAACCGGAAGGCGGCGCTTTCTTCTGATCTCTGAGTTGCTCGTTAGGAAATAATTACAGCGTATTTTGAGTTATAATGGTGCAACGCTAATCTAGAGGCATCAAAGATTACACCTGTTTAATATAAAGTGATTTAAATATGGAGTCACAGGCACTTTAAAAAGGTTTTAGTTTACCTGTATTTTTGTGACCTCCGTTCTGGTGATCTGAATATTCATCAGACGTGCTGGAACTGCATGGTTCGGTAAACACCAGTTCGGTGAAGTTCCTCCAGGTCAGACTCCATCACGGCCAGCGCCTTAACACGCACTAAACTCACAGGTTTGGATGAATAAATGCTCATTTGTCTATTTCTCCTGAAAAATGTTCACTTTCTGGATCATTTTTGCTGCAGAAGCCATGATTGACAGGCATCAGTCTCTCTCTGATATGGCTGAGTTTGTGTTGCGTTCAATTACTCCGATCCTGGCTCGGATATAAGAATTACTGTTGATTTGATCACAGAAACACTGTTGGTAGAGTAATATCATTGACGGAGGGGCCCTCTCAGGGCCCCCTGGGACCCGTGGGCCCTGGTGCGCTGCACCGGCGGGCCCTACGCCATATTCCATTCAGTGGTCCACACAGATTTTCAAAAATCTGCATTCCCCCCTCTTATATGAGTGGAGCTCATATAGACATTCATTAGCAGAATCACATGGGCGGTCATGAAATTGCAAAAGCATTTAATTGCACAAGTATGTCAGCGTTTAGATTAAATGTGTCGCTCTCCATCATGAATTTGCATTAGAAAAATGTGCTCTGACCATGAGCTTTAATTGGATTATAAGACAATGAGCTCTTCAGATGTTTCGTTTAGCCTCTGCGTTCCCTTCATGTATCTGTGAAGCGGTTCACTCAGTAGATTTGGTTTGTTTTTAGGTTTTAGGCAGGAAAAAGGTCAGATGTGATGTGGAGCTTCCTGGATTTATCCACGATCACCTGAGCTGCATGTTAAATAGTTTTAAAGCTTCGGAAGACAAAAGGAAGATTTCTGGATTAGGACTGTGTGGGTTAAGGATCATGAATGATTGATGACGCATGTAAAATATTAGTTTTTTCTTTGCTTTTCTACATGTCTCTCTCTTTCTACAACATGTACTGTATGTATCAGAGCTGAATACAGATAAAGCTGAAACAATGTGAATATTGTGAAAATGTTCTATATTATATATAGTTTTGATGACGCGTGTGTTTTCACTTTCAAAATGTTCTTTAGATGAAAATTTTATTTTTAAAAATGTATTCTCATTTTAAAATAAACTTCAGATCACAGTTGTTCTGACATTTTAAATAATATGTTTGGAGAAAGAGTTCAAATGAATATTTGACTAAAGACATTGAAAAAACATGAAATTCATGTTTTTCTTTTTACATTTGAATGACCTCTGTTGACCTTTGACTTCGACCAGATTTTTTGTTTTGGCCCTTTGTGAACTTGAGCTCAACTGAGTTGAGCTCAAGTTCTGAGTTGCTCAACTGAGATTTATGACACCTCAAAGTGTCATAAATACCAATTCAGTGTGATTCCAACTGAAGATTTACATATTTCCTTGCAGTTTTTAAAATGTGTCCACCAACAGTTACATCCCAGTGACTGGCCCTCAGCTGGATTATTCTACAAACGGATTCAACAACACATTAAATGGACTTTGAACCAGGTTTCTCCATGTTTTTTTTTGATCTGCAGCTCCATACCTATAAAGTGAGTGAAGCAGACACTCGGTTATTGTCTAGAAAGCTTCACTAAATGGCATTAAGAAACGCAATCGTGGCATTTCAAATGACAAACCTAATTGGCAGAAGGATGGAAAATTACACAACGTAGAAAACGACTGAATTGACTTTAGATTAAAGGTGCTGAGTAGGAGGAACAACACTTTGTCTGTCAGGTGCTTAAATAGATCTTAATCTGTTCTTTTGTTTTTGAGTGAAATTCTCAGAGAAATGACTCCAGTCCTCGTTTTCTCATATTTTTCCCGTCTAATTGTCGCGATCCATTTTGACTCTGATCTCTGTTATTTTAAATTCAGCCACTCAGGCAAAAAAACAAACAAACAAAAAAACACAGTTTCTTCTATTCAGACGTGTTGTTATTCTACAATTTGAGTCCTTCCATCCAAAGCATGCTGTGAAACCCTTGACATTCATTATCAGGATGACATGTTTTTCACGCTCGAGACTAGCAGCTCTGGCCATTACGTCTGAGGGGAGGTCATTGCTTCAACACTCAGGCTGTCTGTCAGGGACACAAGTGTTTTTGTTGTGTGACCAATCAAAGCATTTGTCTCAGGAGGAGGGCGAGTCGACGTAAACGCAGCAGCTCCATCAGCTGACGTGAGTGACTTCAGTAGGGTGTAACAATATTGGAAACACCGTGATACCGCGGTAGTAAAATGGCCACGATATCATAGTGGTCTTGTCACGGTATTGAACAGTACGTCCTGAGTTTAAAATAACACGTTTTAGTTCGCCCCACCGGAGTATAGCAAAGAAATATACACAGACCATGATCCTTTGCTTCCGCGTCATCAGCCAGTGCACCAATAGGAGCGCGCGCAGCCCACATGGGAAACAAAAACAAACATGGCGGGCGGAGCAACGTGAGAGGCTTTTCAGTCTGAGTTGTGGAAGCATTTTGGATTTATCATGTCAAGGAATGGTGAAGGAGACAAGAACGGGCAAACAGCTGACAATATGCAGACACTGTACAGAGCTGGACTCCTCGGTGAATATGAGCACGGTCAGTTGATAACCCCCCCCCTCAAAAAGTTTCAAACGAAAGTCCAGACGGGTCAAAAATCCCAGCATGAAGCTCTTAGATCAGCGCTGTCTCACAGCAGCTCAAGAAATAAAATACATCCCAGAATATTTAGCGACTGATTTGCATCTAATTTCCACCGTGAACGTCGTGGGGTTTAAATAATTTGTGGCTAAACTGGAACTTAAATATAAAATGCCATCATCAACACATTTTAGTCAATTATTTTATTTCTTTTAATTCAGTCATTGCCCAGATGAAGGCAGCAACATTAAAAGACTTGTCAGACAGAAAGCAAGGAGAAGTTCCTGCTGGAGCAGTAAAAACAGCAGAGGTCATTTTAACTGCTCTATAATCTGTCCTCCTCCTCCCCTTAAATGTTGACATGTTGATCTTTAAATAAAAAAAACTGAAGCTGGACTAGAACTCTAGAAACTAGAAGAGGCTTACCTTCTAATTAGTTTCCTGTTTGGTGATGCCTAGGTATTTTTATTTATGACTTAATGACAAGGCAGTTTTGTATTTCCAGGTTACTTTGATTAAATACGCTGTTTTGTCTTTTCTTTATATGTTGAAATAGAATTTTGCACTTTAGGAATGACTTTTCAGGCTGTCCAAAACATCATAATGGTACATTTTATTATCGTGAGCATAGTCACAATATCGTGAGTCTCCCCACAATATCGCAATAAATATCGTACCGTGAGGTCCATTCCGTGACGATATCGTACCGTGGGATTTGGATATCGTTACACCCCTAGACTTTAGGTCTGCTGGTCCCAATAAAAACCACACGTCTCTTTTACTGGTTGTGAAAACATTGATTTTAGCTTTGCTGGTAAAGCGAGACTATCAAAGAACTGAACCATGTGCCGGTTAATAGTGTTATTTTGTCCTCCTTGTGTCCTAAGGGTGTGCCTAAACCTGTAGCGATGGAGCCTTGTTCTGGAGGGAAAGCTGCCGTGTTGACGGTCCTCATGCGTCTCCCCTCTGGACCCTCAGGCTTACCTCCACCTGGACAGTCAGGTAAAGAAACGCCAGCTGATGACCTCTGACCCTGGTCTTTGTCTTGTGGTTGACCACAGAAATCCTAATGTAAGAGATTGTGATCATTTTAACTGAGTTATGAACAAATAACTTAAATAACTTGAGGTTTGTTTGATTGACTCCGTAGTGCTGCATTATGGGTAACCCTTTAGTTAATACCTTCACCATGTTTAGAGTCAGGATGGATGGCAGAATTAGATTTTAGTCAACATTTTTTATATTTATTATTTAATGATTAAGTTTTAAAATAAAAGTATTTAAAATAGCTCGTATATTATTTTATTATTATTATTATTATTATTATATATTTTAAACTATTAAAGCGGCTCTCTGGAGCATTTTTCTATGTATCAAAGTTTTCTAAATGTTTTAAATGATATTTCAGGTCTAAACTATGATCTATGGGTTGAGTTCCACAACATCTGTCATTCTGATGAAGACCCTCCTTCCTCCTAGAGACCACTTTCCATTATTTCTTGCCGCTGACATTTTTCAGCCAATGAAATTCAAATTTCTGCATTCTCTCAACATGCACGCGCATCGACCAAACCTGTACCAGTAGGGGGCGCTGTCGTACAGGACGCTCCGTGTGTTTCTCTGCCGTCTCAGCCGTTCACTGAGGACTCACGGCTCATTTCTACTAAAAACCTACCCATTCTCCAGCTAAAGATGGGTTTATTTTAATTTTTAAACCTTTCACCTCACAGAATGGCAAGGCTTGACAGGATTATGCGTTTATTTTGGTCAGAAAGTTCAACCAGGGCCGAGTCAAGTTCAGCTTCAGAGTCCAGCAGCAGCTCTCTGCTAACAGAGCTAATATCAGAAGCAGCAGGGACAGAGAGGGCTCATCAGACCCTCGTAGTGTTGTTGGAATAAGATTGTGAACTGTGAGTGATTAAACCCTACACATTGAGCTGTATAGTTCATGTCCGAAGTATATGCGCCACGTGCACGCGCGCACACGCGACCGGACGCGCGTGTCGAGATGTTTTGAGGAGGAGCCTTTGGACGCTAGATTCAAAAACTGCTCTCCTGATGAAATCCTCCAGAATGCGGGTTTAATTGTTCAAAATCTGTGTTTTAGTTGCAACACTTGAGTGTCATTGGGGACTATTTAGATCTTAATTTACTTTTTTATTACTTTTGTACTTTAAAAAAAATTTCAACTGTTATTTTAAAAAGTTTAACTTTTTTTTTTAAGCAATGTTTAGATTCAGGCTGCAAATCAGGATTGAAGTGATCAAACTTACTATTTAAACTTTTAAAGGATAATTTACTGAAACACATGAAAACTTCAAGCATTGAGTCCATTTTAGAGGCCACAAAAATGACAAATTTGTTCTTTTTTAAAATGTATTAAATTTTTTAAATTTTACTTTTTAAAAAAATATTGTACTTTTCTTTTCTAGCTTTTTTTTTTAACTTAAAGTTTCAGGTTCAGGCTGTCAAATGATTCTTTAAGAACATGCAAGTGATCAAATATCAAATAATTCCTCTTTAAAGTGTTAAAAACACTAACTTGTATCCTAACTGTCACTATAAATGAAAATATAAGTAGTTCAGTCAAATCCATTTAAAAAATCTCATTAATACATGAAACCTTAAAGTACCCATGACATCGGTTTCCATGTTTTCTGACTTATCTATCATGTTGCAACATTGAGTTCTCACCTTAAACCTGCCAGAAAGAGCAAAAAACGGCGTCCATCTGTCTCCTAGTACAGCCAGTGAGAAGCTCTTCAAGATTTCAGACCCAGGTTTCAAACAGTTTTTTTCACTCCAGCCCGCTATGAGGTCATAGTGATCCGGACTTGCTTATATGGTAAATTATCCGCCCACATGCACGTTCACGACACCTGGAGCGAGGAGAACGCCAGTGCTGCTGCCGCCATTGACCATAGACCGTGTAGTGTTTAGTTTCAGTTTCGTTTCTCTTTCACGCGACGGCACTGCCCCCTGCTGCAGCAGAAGTGTCAGGCTGCCAAATAAGGAGAAACCCAGCAGAACCGGAAGGCGGCGCTTTCTTCTGATCTCTGAGTTGCTCGTTAGGAAATAATTACAGCGTATTTTGAGTTATAATGGTGCAACGCTGATCTAGAGACATCAAAGATTACACCTGTTTAATATAAAGTGATTTAAATATCGAGTCATGGGCACTTTAAAATAATGATTAAATTGTATTTTACCATAATATAATCACGATTATAGCAATAATCATGATAAAGTAAGTATATAAACTTGCGAGACCTCTTTAGGTTTTGTATCTTTGGAATCTGTTCTCATCACATGTGAAACTGTTGAACAATACTCATTTAATCCACCAGGAATTGTGTAGAAATAACCAATGAACCATCAAACTCACTTTAAAAAAATCACACAATCAACGTCCATTTGTTAGAGAATTTTTACCTGTAGAATAAGAAAATCCTCCTGATGTTTCCTCACACTTGTCTTATGTTTTCCTTCCTGTAGGACTCATTGTCGCCAGCGCGCTGATTGACATTTCACAGCAGAAACCGTCTGATTTTAAGGACAAATCTCAAGCTTTAAAGAACCGAAAAGCCCTCCCTCCAGCCCACCAGGGGACCTGCGTCTGACTCAAACTTTAACCTGTTGGTTCCCTTTTTGGCACCATCTGAGAGGTCATATCGTCCCCACATGTCTAAGGTCCCAGCTGGAAGAGTGGTTTAAAGACATGGCAGCTTTTAGAAGATGTTTGTTCGGCTGCTACCACTCACCACTACCGCTCTCGTGTTTAGAGCACGTTACCTTTACTTGTGGGGGACTCTTTCGCCAGCTTCTGCACCAATCCTCAACTCTCTTTTATCAAAGTATCTATGTTTAGTGGATCTCCAAGGAAAGGCTCAACGGGAAATGCTTCATATCAGAACATTTTAGACCTTTTTGCTTGCCAACAAGTGGTACTTTTTGGGTGCTAAAGCATTTAGATTTCCTGACTTTGCTGTATCAAGTGGTTTTAATTAGCCTTTTTTTGTGCTACAAAAGCTTTTACCCCCCATGATCACCTAGTTTTTGACGGCTTGCATCCAGATCATCCACCCAGCTAAAGCTAAAGCCTTTTTTTGTTTGTTTTTTCTTTTTGTTCCCTTTTTTATTTTTTCCTCTTTTTTCTCTTTTCTAGCTTTTTTAAAGCTAAAGTCTGTATTTCCATCGGGATCTCATGCTGCAGGTCTGTGTGGGTGAAGAACTTGAAGGAGGCACGAACAAATGGTTTATTGTAAAACTAAAGCATGAAAAAAATACTAGTTTGATGCATTTTATTGAGAAAATGGATGTTTTATTTGTTACAAAAAGTCACTTTTTTTCAGCGTAGTTATGGTTTAATAAATAACACTAAGAATTCACTGAAGTTCATGTTTGTTCTTTACTGTAGTTTGTTTTTTTCGGGGACATTTGGACACTTTTTTGAGGAGGATGGATTCCGTTCACAGAATTAGACCAGGACTCTCCTCTGGCTGTTTACTTTTGTAAGTTTTTTAAAGTCCCTCCTAAAACTTGGACTTGATTTGAGTCTGGGAGCACAAGGCGTGGTGTTTTTTAAAGTCTCGTCTCTCTGTGAACTCTCATGAAGGGGAAATGAAGATATTTCTAAGTTGTACAGCGTCTCGTTCCGTCGTTCTCGATTCCTGAGACTTCATGTGTTTTCATCAAGTTTTTATGACTGAATTGCAAAAATGTTTTGGTTATTTTAGGCCTTGTTACCTGATACTATGATATCTATAATAAATTGTCATTTGTTACACTTGTATAAAGAGCCTTTTTTGTTAATAATTTGTTTTGATATTTAACAGATTCATGTGTAATGGAGCATTGATTTGATTGTTTTGATCTCAACCCTTTTTATTTGTGCGTCTTTACAAACTGTTTGGGCATTGTCCAGCTTTTTTATCATTTTTATTTTTATTGCAAAAAAAAAAAAAGTCGATTGTATGCCAGCTCATGTGTTTGTAAAGTAAATTTTTATTACTGTTGTTACACAGGAATCAGGATCCCGCTGTACCGTGGAAAAAAAAAAGATGCATATCAGTAACCATCAATGTATTTTAAAGATAGACGACATGCCAGAAAATGAAAAGAAAACAACAAATATAGAAGTAAAAACGTTTTGCTCTGTGTCGTCTTTTCCGTCCTGGTAAAGTCCAGAATGTTCTCGTTTATTTCAGACTTTATGAAACTTTAAATCGTTTTAAATAGATTTTTTTTTTGCAAGTGGAACAAAGCAGTAGGTAAAAGGTTAAAATGAGTTTTCAGACATTTTCAGGTGTTTTTAAAATATAAATATTACCTCCAGTAAATGGCTTCTTGAATGGCCTCTGCTTGGAGAAATAGATTGATGAGCTAACGGCTAGTTAGGGATGCACCAAAAAATCTGCTTGTGATGAGAATTGGCTGATATTCAGCACGATCAGATTAATCTGTGATTGGCCGATCTGAAACTCAAAAATACGTTTTATTTCCTCCAGTGTTTGAACTCACCATTTTCAAGCAACATTATAAATAAAAACATTTTCCCCCCAGGATCTCACATTCACTCTAGCACAGGGGTTAAAGTTCTCTCTCTCGCTCGCCAGTAAATAAAGATACGTGAGAATAATGAAGGTCATGGACGCGATTTTGAAAACAGCGTTCTGTGGCGCACTGCTCAGGAACAGGACTGGCCAAAACCATGGCGCGCTCGCGGTGCAGTGCTGACATCTCCGGTGTTCAGCCTTTAGCGTGGACGGAGGAGACGAGTCCTCACCAGTACCCAGCAGAAAGAGCGCTGCATCCCCGCCAATAAAATACAGCACCGCAGCAAAACGAGATGCTGTGCGTCCACGGGAAGGAGGCGTGATCTGGATAAACCGGTCCGGAACAAGCCTCTTGGTCCAGGATGTACACTAGCGGTTAGTGAGACCAGATGTCCCGTTTTGTGCAGGATTGTCCTGTAGTTTTATTACTTTTTTAACGTCCGAAAAATGAGACACTGTCCCGCATTGACTCTCCAAGCGCGTCCTCAACGCATCATCACCCGCAATGGTTTGTGCTTTGAAAAGTTCAAACGGTTTTTGAAAGAAGAGAAGTTTCTCTTTCAGCTCAGCAAAATGTTATTATGGTTATTTACGTCCTGCAGTTACATTAGATGTGCGAGTCAACCTCCCTCTCACACACGAACGTAGCAGGTAGAAGAAATGAGTGACAGAGAAAAAGCCATGGGAGGGGGAGAATAAACTGTAGCCAAGTGGTAGAGTAACCACCTTTCATTTCAGAGGTCCGGGGTTCAAATCCAGTTCTGAGCACATTAGATGTTATTTTTCTTTTAGAAAATAATGAATAAATTATTTATATTATTGATTTTGCGTATTTTACTACTAGCGAACCGTGCGTCCTCCACCTGCACAGAAGTCCGTTTTGACAGGGCCGGTCTCCAGAAGAGCTGTGCACACCCCCCCTCCCCCCCGCGATTTTCCATCAAATGAAAAAATTTTGCTTTAACCCCTGCGCTAGCAACAGCACAGACTTCAACCTGTTGACCCCCTTGACAGTCGGGTCTTTGACGATGTTTTTGGCTCTGATGCAGAGATCCTCCAGGGACAGCAGATGATGGCCAGTGATCTTAGATTCTGTGCAGCAGTGCAGCCAGGAAACCACACCGAGATGCAGATCTGGAGGATGCAAAAAAGGGTTTTAAATAAAGGCAACTGGACTTATTTGGTTCTTTGAAGACGTTTCAAAACAACAACTGCACAAGCGCATGTCTCAACACAAGAGAGCCACATCATCAGGCCAGGACTCAGCAGTCCACCTCCACCTCAAAGACAAGGGACACACCTTTGAAAACGACAATGTTCACATTTTGGACAGAGAAGACCGATGGTTTGAGAGAGGAGTTAAAGAAGCCATCTATGTCAAACGGGAAAAAACAACTTTAAACAGAGGAGGAGGACTCAGATTTCATCTTTCCAGCACCTACCAGTCTGCTTTGAACTTAATTCCCACACAATTCACGCCTCTAATCAAAACACCTCACCAGGACTCCAGTTAAATACAGTGGAGCGAACACCTCCTCAAGGGGGGGTAGAAGCAGGTGTGTCACAGATAAGATTCTCTCTCCTTTACTACATACAGAATTGACAAAGCTACTCGGATGAGCAGTGAAACGTCTTCAAAGAAGACCTGCCGGCAGGACATGCCTGAAACAGGGGGCATCCTAACAAGATGCCCAAACCACCTCAACTGGCTCCTTTCGACATGGAGGAGCAGCGGTTCTACTCCGAGTCTCTCCCGAATGTCCGAGCTCCTCACCCTATCCCTAAGGCTGAGCCCGGCCACCCTGCGGAGAAAACTCATTTCGGCCACTTGTATCCGCGATCTCGTTCTTTCGGTCATTACCCAAAGCTCATGACCATAGGTGAGGATTGGGATGTAGATCGACCGGTAAATCGAGAGCCTTGCTTTCCGGTTCAGCGTCCGCATCACTGCAGACCAGTGCTTGAAGTGGACAACAAGAAGTGGTGGTACTCTCTTTAATGGAGGTCGGAACATGAAATGTTGAGATTCCTGAGTGTAAATATAGCTCAGTAAAAAGACGTTCCCCTCTCTCTATGCATCATAATGCAAATTGAAAGGGATGGAGCTCAGCTCAAATCTCATATATAATCAAATTAAATCAAATGTTGTCTACGTACATAAAATTATTACAATTTCAAAATTAATTTCCATTGCTTTAATTATCAAAATAGCCAAACAGAAAATGACACCTTCAATCTCTCATCATTTGTTTAAGCTAATAAACACGGCAACAGCAGCTAGAACGACGCATGCGCGGTTGACCGGTTGTCACAGAAACCACTGTTCGCTTGGTCAGTCTGCGCCTGCGCATTGTGAAGAGCGGCAGACGAGAACATAGACATATGTATGCACAGATGCCTCTTTACGCCCTCGATAATGGTTCCAGCGCTTAATGAGGCGTCTACATTTGTATATCTATGCCGGTTAAACCCAAACACGGAGGTGTTGTGGACGTGAGCTCACTGACCACTACCAGGGGTGTCCAACTCATTATGTTCAGGGGCCACATGCAGACAAATTAGATGTCAAGTGGGCCGGACCAGTACAATCCTAAAATAATTAATAAATAACAAGTGCATGTTTTTCTCCTTATTTTCATGCAAGAAAAATTACAAGTACATTTGAAAATCTTCACATTTATTAAAAACTCTTTTACAAAACACAAGATAAATAAATATTTCTTAAGACAATTGTGCAGAAGTACACAAAACTTTTATTGTCTTAAAATATTAATAATAAAAGATTTCCAACATGTGGAAACACCCTGGATGAGAGAATCATTTTTTGAAGTGTTCAGACTGACCCAGGGTCTGGTCTGGAGGCGTCTGCCTCGTTTTCAATGGGGGTCTCTATTGTTTATAGACCAGTGTGGGTTTGGTACTGGTTTAACTTTTTAAATAGGGTTAGGGTCTGGGTTTGAGGAACTCAGTGTTTCATCTAAAACTGTATAAAACCAGTAAATCCAGGTGATGCTGACTGGACACCATCAGTTTCACCATGGTTTCATTTAGACCAGGTCTGAGGGAAAACCCAGAGCTGGATCCAAACCCATTCAGGTCTTTGTTCCTCAGTGGCAGGACGGTGATCTGTGCGCCCAACTGACGTCCAGCTCTCTAGTTAAAATTATCAGCTTCAGCTCAGCGATGCTGTAGCTGGCGTGCGTGTCGAGTGTTGAGCCAGAAACGAACCAAAGGCGCGGACCAGGACGCACAGAGCGCAAACACTCCAGTTTGGGCACTGATCTCTGTGCGTAACGCGATCGGAAGCCCTGGCCTCACGCTGTGACTAGATGTGGAGGAGTCATCACTGGCCAAGTTGACAGGCACAGCGCGCAGGACGGCAAGTTCAGTGGCGCTCTGCATCCAAAAAACGCACTTTGGATGCGACCCGCCGTTTCCACTGGCTGGAATAAACCTATAAGGCTAGAGACGTGCAGTTTCACTGCCGATCCTTTTCGGTTTTTGTGGGGAAAGGACGGAGCGGAGGGAAGAGTTTTACAGCGACCGAGTAGACAGGTGAAGCGAGTGGGGCGGGTGGATCCTCCGAAGGAGGACCTTGGCACGGGCTGCGTGCGTCAAAGGTCTGATCTGAGCGTCTGGACAGCAGGAAATGATGCTGACAAGCTCAGCCTTGCTTCAAACGCAAATTGCGTTAATT